>JAHWFO010053008.1:0-22403 GCA_023313115.1 Rhysida immarginata | reverse complement strand
ATATTGGAAATTAACTGGAGAATATGTTTAGGTAATAAAAAATTAAACAGAAGTAAAAAAAATATGACTTTTACATCAATTTATTTAATAACGAAGTTGGTCGCGCGCGGTCTCTGAGACCGCACGCCCTATATATCTGAGTCTAGGGAAGAAATCGTGGATTATGACATACGGACTTCTAGAAGGATCCAAGTTGGGAGAATACAGAAGTGGTCATTTGTTTCTTTTAAATTCATAAGAAGATATTCACAAAAATGTAGTGATGCGGTCTCTGAGACCGCGCGCCAACGCTGGAGTGTTAATTCTGCTGAATGTGCATCATCAGTAATTGGCAAGCATCAGTGTCTCTCTTAGAGGGCAAATACTGTAAGTGCCAGCCATCATGCAAAAGCAGCATATATTCCACTGAATGCAATGTGAGTTTTGTAGAGATTGTAAAAAATAAAATCCGAAGCAATATCATGTCTAATGAAATTGTTAGATTGAGTAGTTTTGAGGTTCAAATTTTGACCTGTCAGACTTTCCCAGAGCCAATAAAGCAAAATTACTGATATGGATAAAAAAGGCTTTACTGGATATAGGATAATTAAAAGGATAGACCTACTTTTAATTAAGAAATGGGATGGGATATGTATCAATCTTCACCTGCATTGTTAAACATTTTGTAGTAGAATGGACAAAACATTGTGCTTCTTTACGAAATAAATAGAGGCTTTACAATACTGCATGGTAAAGAAACTGCGACTTGTTTCCCCTTTATTTCATACCTTTTTCTAATCTACCACAATCGGCAGTCGAGCAGTGAAGTGAAACAAGATCACGAGCAGTCTGGGAGCCGGATATCCATAACACATTTGCTCCGAGAGTAACCAGGGGAAACACAATGATTTAAAAGAGAATCCTTATGATTGATTCATCCTGAGGATAGGATTGTACATTGACGTAGTTATGATCCAGGACATCTGCAGGTTAGAAGATCCAGAATTCGGGGAAGACGCTCTTGCTGGTATCTTCGAAGTTGACTTCCAGGACATGTTGGGGTCTACGAAACCTTAAGTGACCCCTAAAAGCTAGAAAATGTTCCGAAATATCGTCTACCAAGGAATTGTCATGACTCTCGATTTTTTAAAGTACTTATTGAGAAGCATCTGAACGTAGCACCAAATGTGGGCCATACCAAATCTTCATACATGGAGTAGTTGTTTGCAACTCTTCTGTCGAGTTGAACAATGGTCCTGAGAGTTACATTCTGGAAGGATTGAAATTCCTTCCATCTCGACTTGCACACAGCATAAGAAGGGGGACAATGAATGAATCGGCAATCGATCACTATACTGAAAAATAAGTAGCAAGAGTGGTCCAGGAGCCTAGCTCACTTTACACGCTCGCCGAAAAAGTAAACCAAAATAAGGTACACTGAAATTTGAAAGAAGCCTGATGAACCTCTTAATTCATCCAGAAAAGAGCCCCTTCGTGGTTAGGACGAGAATCAGATTGCAGATTGACGAAAAGCGAACCCAAAAATACTAGGATCTAGGCGATCCAGTAGATGGGGAAGTCGGCCTTGTTAATATCATCAAAAATGACATCCAGAATGTGATGGGCTCTTCGAAACCTGAGGGGACCCTTAATAACGAGTGAGTGGTCCAGAAAACCAGCAACCAGAGTATTTTCATGATTTTCCATCTTGGGCAGCATGTTCGTATGAAGTGTTTGGATATAAGAACCAATATGGGTCAACCCCAGATTCTCATAGATATAGAGGTTGTTGGCAACTCTTCTGTCAAGTTGGGCAATGGAACGGAGGATAACATTTTGGAAGGTCGGAAGCTTAAGCAGGCATACCATGAAGTAGAATAGCGGGAATCACTACCTTGTATAACAAAAGTTTGCTGTCCAAATCATCGGTACTGTTTCGTCCCAGAAGCGCAATCAGAGTAAATTTCGCTATCTTAGCCTTGTTAAGCGCATATTGGACATGGTCATTTCAGTTGAATTTGGAATCAATCACAACACCGAGGTGCTTATAACTTTTACCCACTCAAGCTTCCTACCATAAATGATGAGGGGCCTTGGAGGGTTCTTGCGTTTGCGTGTGATAAACATGGCTATACACTTGTTAACAGTTAGCTTTAAGCGCAACTTAGAGAACCAGCTCTCACAGTGGTGCACAGCTTCTTGTAGACGATTGATGACGTGGCCTGGATTGCGTGGCCAAGTCATGATAGACCCGTTGTCAGCAAACAAGTAAAGATTGCACTTTGCAAATTTAGGAAATTCGAGAGAGGAGGAATAGACTGAAAAACCAAAACATTGTGACCTTCAACACATTAGTGGATGAACTCGTCTAGGTCATTAGTGAATTAAGTGAGAATGGTATTTAACTGCTGCTGGAGAAGGTAAAGAATCAGTCTTGCACTAAATTTTGTGAGGTATGGGAAAGTCTGCTGATCTAAGTGAATTTGATAGAGGGCAGATTTTAATGGACCAAAGACTCGGAACGAGTAGGCCTACCTCCGAAACAGCACGACTGGTAGGTTGTTCACGATATGCCGTTGTTAGTATTTATGCAAAGTGGATAAACCAGATGGAGAAACCAGTAGTAGACACCAAGATGCTGGACACCCATGCGTCATAGACTGGTAAAGCAAGATCAGCGAGAGACAGTGGCTCAGCTGGCAGCCTAATGCAGGTCCAAGTGCAAGTGTTTCAGAACACACAGTTCAGCGGACACTGTTGGACATGGGACTGCGCAGCAGACGTCCCACTCGTGTTCCTTTGTTGACCACGCGTCATTGTCAACTACGTCCACATGAAAAAGTGGAAGTGATTAGCCTGATCGGATGAATCACGATTTCTTACTCATCAGGTCGATGGTCGTGTCAGGGTATGCTGACTTCCAGGCGAACAGTTGCTCCCGCCCTATACAGCAGGCCATGGTGGTGGCGGTATTATGCTTTGGGGGCAGTTCCCATGGGCGGCTCTGGGACCCGTAGTTGTGGTAGAAGGGACCATGAAAGCTGCGGACAATCTGAACATCATTGCGGACCAGTTGCACCTTTGCATGGCGTCTGTCTTTCCAGCTGGAAAGGAATCTTTCAGCAGGACAACGCTTCATGTCACAAGTCTCGAATTGTGTTGGAGTGGTTCGAGAAGCATAAAGATGAATTCCAATTAATGTCCTGGCCACCTAATTCGCCGGATCTTAATCCGATAGAGCACATTTGGGATGCCATAGAGCGGCAGCTCAGAGCTCAAACGTCATCATGGCGGAATATCTGGAGTTTGCGTGACCGCTGCTTAGACATTTAGTACAATCTGTCTCCAGTCATCTACCAAGAACTTGTGGCATCCATGCCATTGAGAGTGGCAGCTGTTTTGCAGGCCAAAGGTGGCACAACGCGATATTGAATAGGTGGTCATAATTTTTTTTGCTCTTCAGTGTATATACAGTGTACATGATTGGTTCTTAGTTTTGAACGGACGGATTACAGCGATGATTTTTCTGATTGGTCGGATACGAAAGTCCAGAGAAGCAATGTTGTGCGGAACAAGTAAAAACTGTTCAGACGTAATGATTCTTTGTTATTAATTATATTTAATAAATAAATGAATACAGATTTTTTAAGTGATTGTGTAACTATAAAACGTAGCTACTATGTGTTAATTAGTTTGTATAACAGAACAGAGTATCTGGACATAGGACCATAATGATGAGGGGCAATTTATAAAAAGTTTACTGCGATATAGAAGGTATTTCTAAAGATAGTCAGCAAACGGTAAACACAATTAGGGGACACCAAAACAAACAGTTATTACCATAGCATGGACGGGATCGGAACCCTATCATTGTTCGGCTATGGGGGAGTATTTGGAATACATATGACAAAAAAGATGCGCATTCATTAAAAATTCCAGAAAAAAAGGATTTTCACACAACATTAATTGGAGTCATGAAGAAGAGTTGAAAGCTTCTGATGTGTATCTCTCCATGATCAAGTTTATAATGAAATTCCACCTATCTTCTCCCTAACTGCGAATGGTAGAGGTGAACCAGTTACATAGCCTCCCAGGTCACCGGAACTTACTCCCCTTGACTTCTTCTTGTGGGGTCACATGAAGCCACCCATCTATCGCACACCTGTCGCTTCCAATGAAGAGGTGTTGGCCAGCATTGCAGTCGCCAGCGAAGAAGTCCGTGAAATGCCACGACTTTTTTGACAATATACGAGGTAAATGTTGTGACGATGCAATGCATGTATCAAAATGGCTGGGGGATAGTTTGAGCAGCTTTTGTAAGCGTTGCTTTTACGTGTCAATAAACTAATTGTTATTAAATTGTGTTTTTTCATTTCCACCTTACATCACTTTTCTTCGCTATAGCCGGACAATGGTGGGGTTCCCTCCCCAACGCTAAAGTAAAAACTTTGCTTTGGTGTCCCCTAACTGTATGTAACATCTGATAACTACCTTTAGAAATATCCTTTAAACTGACTGAGCAGAACTCATCGGATAGCTGGTCGCTGATTCGGAATCGGACACCATCTGTCTTCAACACTTCTGGAGGCCTAAGCAGTTGTCGTAGTTGTGTGAGAGACCTTGTGGAAAGTGGCCGTGTATTTGATTCATGTGAAATGCAACTTCGTCGTGTTTTGACGGCATTCGAACGGGGCATGGTAGTATGTGCCTAACGAATGTGAAGTTCGAATTTTGTGGTCGTGCATGACCTCGGGTTCAAACGTTCAACCGTGTCTTGGGTGTACCGAGAATGGTTGGAGCAAGGCGTAACAGTCCACAACAGAAAACTTACCGGGCTTTCAGTCACTCTCTATGACCGCGACAAACCAGACTTGGGACGAATGGTCAACAGAGAGAGGAGGCTCACAATGGGACAAATTACGGACCAATTCAACGTTGACCAAGCTAGAAACGTCTGCCAGTGAACAAATACGTACTTATATGCGTGCCCTCGGCTATGGAAGCCGTCGGCCTACGGGGGTAAGACTGTTACCCAGTGTCATCGGGCACTCCGGCGTGCACTTGACACGAATCACATCAGATGGACAGTGCTACAGTGACGTAACGTCATATGGTCGGACGAGTCATGGTATCAACTTTTGGAATGCGATGGGAGGCACCGAGTGCCGCGCAGACCTCATGACGCAACGGACCTGGCATGCCAAGACGGTATGGTAGTCCACGGAGGTGGATATTATCCATGATCTGGGACGCGTTTTTCTGATATGGAATAGGCCCCCTTGAATGGTCTGGGATATCGGCAACTGTTCGTAGACCATCTGATGTGCTTTTATGTTCTCAAACACCCGATGACCTCGCCGCCACATCACTCCTTTTGCCGGAGAATGGTTCGAAGAGCATGCAGGAGAGGTCCAACATCTGTATTGGCCACGCTGAAGCCCTGATCTGAGCTCTATCGAGCATATCTGGGATGCCGTTGAACTCAGGCTCAGTGTGCTGGATCCTCTACTCACGAACAGACCACAATTGACTACCGCTCTGCAGACTGTGTTACCATCTGCCTCCGGAAGTGTACCAGTGACTTGCAGACTCAATTCCACGCCATATCGTTGCACTTCACAGGGCCAGAGGGGGCCCGATCAAATATTAGATGACTATCCACGAGTTTTGCTCAGTCAATGTATATTAAAATTGCGAAATCATACGATGGAGGTATTTCAAATATACATGCCAAAATTGCTGGTAACTGTGACATTTTCTTATTTCGAAATGGCTGCTCGTTTGGAATTGTGCTCTTTAAAACATTAACGTTCATATAGGGTGCCTGCCGCTAAATATTATACGCTGATAATAAAAGTTTTCAGGATTTAAGGTAATATCTATCCTTTCTCCTACTCGCACATGTAGCCTTTAATTCTGGTTAACCCTCTCACCGCCATGACTAATGAAACCTGAAAATTGAAATATTTACCTGAACGATTTTGTGAAAGAAAAAATGAACGAACATGTTGTTTGCAAAATATAAGGGTGATTCAGCAAAGTGAAAATCTGCCTGATCCAACAATATCTGTTAATTATAAATGTAAATCACTTTTAGACGCTGAAAATTAGATAAGTAAATTTTTAATTTTTACGCATACAACCACTCATGTTTTAATTACTTAAATTAAGCTTTTATAATAAATTCCAACCTATAATACTCACGAATATTGAACTTGGGAAACAAAAATGAAACTTTTGTATTTTGATCAGGAATGATTCAAGAAAATTTTCATATTGATCTCCTAAAATGTAAAAAAACAAATCAAGTTATTGTATTAACAAGAGTTGAAGGGTTGTATGAAAATTTGATATATCATATGATCAACAATGTGTAGAACGAGTCGGGCAACTGAAATGCCTAGGACCGCTAGGATTTTAAAGCATTCGAGAATGAAAAGGAAAGCATTTGATTTCTAAAGAAGCGTTTCGTTGTTAAGAATTAGATGAGGTTGCTAAGGAAGCCTCTGGTTGCTAAGCAAGGCGTACTTCGAAGGGAAATGCATTGTTCAAAACTGAATAAAACTATCTGAAAAGTTAAATGGAGAAGGCAGCAATTCTCTATAGATTAGAATCATTTAATTTGTAAGCATTACTAATTAATGAAATAAGCGTTAATTGTTTAAATGTTCCGTGTAAGGGTCGATTCTTTCTTCATAAACTATTGCCAACGCTTTTCTATGTAAGCATGCACCATTGAAGGAATGATGAGCTACTAGCTATTGTTAAAATTTGCCTAACACAAACTAACTTTTGATAATTCACTACTTTGCAATGAAACTGCCCCACCCACAAGAAGTAATGCGAATGAGCCAAAAGTAGTTATACAGCAAGAGATACATCCTATATTACGATATGGAGCAAATACGTGCACTCGTTGGTATAGGGTGTCCCAACGGAAAGCAGCATTAGTAGGTTGTGGCATCACCTATAGCGGCGATGCATTATTCCAGCCGCAGGTGTAATTGATCATACAGGTGGCGAGTGTCATCTTGTGGTACGTCTGCCTAGGCCTGGTGAACCTACTGTGTCAGGTCATTGAGATTGCGAAGTGATCGTAAACGACGTCCCACCACGTCCCACACGTGCTCAATTGGCGATAAGTCTGGGGACCTGGCGGGCCATAGCAGGCAGTTGACATCATGCAGACACGCCATGCTCATGTTTGTCGTGTGCGTTCTGGCGTTATCCTGCTGAAAGACTGCGCCGGGTATGCAGAAAGGGCAGTAATACAGGCTGCAGAATCTCTGTGACGCACCGTACTGCTGTCAGGGTGCTGCCTTGGATGGTGACTAAAGGCGTTTTGGTATCGTAACCGATGCACCCCAGACCATGATCCCGGGTGTTGGACCACGATGGCGATACAGGATCTTTGTTCATTGGCACATTCTCATCGTCTGCGCCATACCCATCCGCGTGTGTCGTCGGTGTCCAGACAAAACCTGGATTCGTCGCTGAAGACCACCGGGTGCCATTCCATTCGCCTGCCCACTCGTTCCCGACAACATTGCAGTCGTACCGCGCGGTGCTCAGGTGTCAAAGGAAGACAACAGTGGACGTCTGGCAGACATTGTCGCGGCGTGTAACCGGCGTGCTATTGTCGCTATTGACACAGGGCAGTACCGGGAATAGTGATGTTGTCACCCAGTTGCCGCAGGATGACTGTTCTGGCCGCTAGTGCTGTTCGCAGTATCCGCCCATCAGTACGAGCTTTCGTGCTTCTCCGGGCTCTGGTCTTCTGGCATGTGTGCCTTTCTCTCTCCATTGCCTCCAACATCGGCTTACCGTCCGTGCGTCCCGCGACACATGGACAGCAATCCGTTTGGTTGACCATCCGTCCTCGGAGAGGCCAATAATCCGTCCTGCTTCAAAGTTTGTTAATTGCGGAACAGTTGTCGTTGTCGTCGTCTCGGCATTGAGAACGTTGTGCGGATTACAGTACTGTACGTTCATGAGGCAGTTGCTTCCTCTTTACTGCATGGAACGTCTCACACAGGTGTCAACTGATGAGCCTATACAGGCACCGGGACACCCTGTATTAACCCAAATGGGCATGTCCCCTGAGCATGCATCTTATCGCTTAATCTCGGAGATAGACGAACCTCCTCCCCACTAAATATAGATAAGGTCGGATAACTCCCTTTTGGTGGGGCAATTTCATTGCAAGGCAGTGTATAAGGCATAAGTAATTACATACAATGTCTCAGCATTGATAGTTTCTAATGGTTTCATAATGGTATCATTAAACCACGAATCATGGAACCAATTTCGATTATCATTTATTTTACGTTATATTCATTCAGGACTCGTCATCCCATGTTTTATGATATATTACATGCCATATCTCATATGATTATTTGGTTTTTAATGTCCCCTAATTCAGAATAAAAACATTTCGCGTCCCTGGGGGTGAAAAGGTAAATTTTGAAAATTTTAATTTTGTAGGGGTAGGGGTTAGACTCCATGTGTTATTTAGAAAGTTGAGAGCATCATGTAAAATGTGGGTTTAGCAAAAAACCTGATGAAAAAATTTCATGCCCTGCCCCCTTTATCGAGTGGGTAAAGTGAAAGGTATGGCTAGCCGATGTGCACAAAAACCATACTTATTAGAAAACAGTAGGGCCTACATTTGGAAAATAAATGAGAATGAATGAAAAAAATTAAGGCCCATTAGCTTTTCAGGGTAACGACTCAATCATTCTCATTCATTTTCAAATGTACTGTTTTCTAATAAGTAATAAAGTTCTAATAAGTTTCTAATGAGCTTTTCTGTTTTTGTCTACATTAGCTAGCCATACCTTTCACTTTACCTACTCGATAAAGGGCAGGGGATGAGATCTTTTCACCTGTTTTTTTGCTAAACCCACATTTTACATGATGCTCTACAACTTTCTAAATAACACATGGGGTCTAACCTCTACCCCTACAAAATTAAAATTTTTAAAATATTTCTGTTCAGATCGTGTTCCAAGCAAGGATTAATATTCTCCAGTGATCCTAATAGTTGTATTTATCCCTATGTATTCCGTGAAATTTTGTAAGATAATTAGCATGCATCTGTTCGTGAATTAACATTGAAGTACATAGTTGAGCACGTGAATAGCACATTCCAAGCGTATACCTGTTACCCTATTTTCATTCAGAAGGGACAGCAGGTCCAGTCTAATCATGCCTTGAATCTCAGTAAGAGTACCTGACTTTGCAACCCATCAACATCCGGTAAGAACAGTTCCTATGGAGCAGGTAAAACTTTTTGCACTCAACTATACATTTCTAAGGTAAATGATGCTCAAAATGTAGAATATACTATACAGCTTTTTTGTTCTGTGAATACGAATAACGTAAGCCTAATGTAATGGTCATATTATCAATACGTTTATGGTTATACCAATTCTTTTTTTGTTTATAATCGGGAGAAGTGGATGTACGGGTACATGAGTTTCTGTTGCCGTCACGCTTTCAACGTATGCGGTTCTCATCCTCAAAACATAAATTTCACAGGAACGTCAGAAACATCAACCCTTACAAGATTTGAATGTGCTTACAAGATGATGAAGGATGTCTTTGGCCGCGCCAGGAAATGTTCAAATGTGGCTAATACAGCACGATCCCAGAAGATATAATTTACCAACTGTCAATGAGATAGCAGCAGTGTTTGAAGCCGACGATGAAGAACCAACCACCATTTGAGCGATATTTATGTATCTCTCCAAGCACAGGGAACAACTGACATTGAACACATGTCGATTTTGAGTCCGAGCTGTGATCCAATGACTTACCTGTTGTTGTTTCATCATGGAGAAGAAGGCTTTAAGATGAAACGAAAGTCCGCATGTTAGTCTTCTTCTCCTACAAACTGTAAGAAAGGCCAGGACTGTTTAATCAGCAGTGTATTGTGGGCGCTTTTTAAGAGTGGAAGGAGACCGGCTACATTGTGTGAAAGAAAATCAGAAGATTTTGAGAGTGGAGGCTTATCACTTGGTTTAATGGAGGTTTGATGGTTTTATTACCATCAGGCTGATAACTTTAATACAAAAGCAGGAAAGGTCTGTGTTCCATCTAAGGCATTTACTGGAAGCAAACGCGCATTGCAACAAAACTACCAGTATGCAATGGCCATGGTGGTCAAGTTCGGGAAATCACATTTAAATGCAATTGGACAGAAATGATAGAACAGCTGGCTCCGTACGAAATTTCGATGCATGGGCCCGAAATCGTCGCGAGAGTTTTTGGTTAAATTGAGGGCATTTATCGACGATCCGACTAAAAACTCGGTGCTAGGAACGGTGGTGCCATGGATGAACGTCATCGAGCTCCAGACAAGCGGTAATCAATTAGTTGAGACAAAGCAATATAAAACGTAATGATTCTCAAAGGCAATTATTTGAATGTAACCATTTCTTCTAAGAATACCTATAATCCTCAAACCATAAAGTTCACAGGCTGTAAGCCTACCTGCCTTGTCTCTAGTGATAGTATTTAAAGTGTGTTTGTTGCAAGTAAAGCTTGGAGATGCATATCGTTCTGCACATGTGTGTTCTGTATACCATTTTCGCCAATAGGAGTGCTCTCGCTGCTTTATCTTCAAATTGCACCACCATATATATTTTATGTTTACAGAAACCTAATCTCCAATTCGTGTGGAGTGAATGTTTAGCACGTTATGGAAAGAACCCATCTTAAGTAACGGATAACTTTCTTTTTTAGCAACGGGAGCAGAGTTGAAATTCCAAGGAAAATTTATCCATTCATTAAAATATTCCCATCCAATTTCAACTCATTTTCTTCCAGGCATTATTCTCATTCATTCTTCATATGACTTAAGATGTTGCCAATGGTAAAGTCGATCCTGATATACACTGACTGAGCAGAACTCATGGGATAGCAGGTCGCTGATTTGCAATCGGACACCACTTGTCTTCCAAACCCCTGGAGGCCTACGGGGCTGCTTCAGTTGTGTGTGAGACCTAGTGAGAAATGGCTGTGCGTTTGATTCATGTGAAATGCAACGTCTTCGTGAGTTAACGGTATTCGAACGGGACATGGTAGTGGGTGCCCAACGCATGGGAAGTTCCATTTTGGCCGTCGCGCATAAAATCAGCTTCACACGTTCAACCGTATCTAGGGTATAGAGAATGGTTAGAAGAAGGCGTAACAGGCCACAAAAGACACCATTCCGGGCGTCCAGCCGCACTAGATGATCGTGACTGATGACACCAGGTTTGAAGGGTCAAAAGAGACAGGAGGGTTCAAAACCAATTCAACGTCGGCCGAACTAGAAATGTCTCCCAGTGGACGATCTGCAGGAAATGCGTGCCCTCGGCTATGGGATCCGTCGAACCCACAGGTACCACAGTTAACCCAAGGGCTCTCTGGCGTGCATTTGCCACCAATCACATCGGATGGACAGTGCAGCAGTAGCTTAACATCATATGGTTGGACGAGTCATGGTATCAACTGTAACATGCCGATGGGAGGCACCGCGTGTGGAAAAGATATAATAAGGCGATAGACCTGGCATGCCAAAAGGGCCTGGTGCAGGGCGGTGGAGTACCAGTCAAGTTTTCTCGTATGGAGTGGACCATCTTATTTCTACTGGAAAACACGTTGAATGGTCTGCGGTATCATCAAATGCTCGAATACCACCTCCACCCGTTTTTGACCTTCCAAAACCCCGACGACCTTGCCACCTTTTAAGATGACAATGTGCCTCAATATCGCTCCAATGTCGCCTGAGAATATTACGAAGAGCATGCAGGGGAAGTTCAACGACTGCACTGATATGAAGTCAGGCACTGTGCATACTGGGTTTTGCAAAATGTATGTTACACATGTCAGGACCCTCGCCAAAAATGACATAACTACGTGTGTGATGCAGTTAGACACGGTTTTTATTGTCAGAATTGATATTGGTGTGTACATAATGCATATTAATCAATGTAATTGCCATCGTCACCTTATTCACCATGGGTAGGACGTTCTTGGTCAAGATGTCCTTGTAATCCGCCGTGGTAAGCCTGTAACCGGTCGGGAACCAGATTGGCGGCATTTTTATGGTGCCATTCGACGCCACGACGCCGACCATTACCACTGAGGCCGGATGCTTGGTTGTAGTTATGTAGCGGATCTCAGAGATGTCCTGCCCAAAGTTGACTACGCAGTCATTCTGGTTGTTGAAGACTGTGTTGACTGAACAGGCTTTTTTTTTTATCAAAACAGATGACAATGCCATTGCCATGGCTCTCAAGTCTTTGAGAAGGTGAGGACAGCGCTCCCGACGTTTTCTCGCATGCCATCAGCAAAGGTCTTGCCACGCACCTCAAACTCTTTCCACACTCTACTTTTCTCTTCGGACACCGTGGCCACAGAAATCTTTTTCTTTACGAACTGCGTCATTTTAAATGTCGGATCACGATTGCTTTTCTGAACTGCGCCATTTAAATGCTTTTCTGATACCCACACGATTGATAACGCGAAGTTTTTCTTCACGTGGGCGATCTTTGAGGTCTTTCCCTTTCTTCAGCTTCTCTGCTACTTTGTTTATAGTCATCCAGCTGATGTTGAGCTGCTTAGCAATGTCAGACTTGTTGTAGCCTGCGCGAAGGAGTGCAGAGATCTCGATTCTGTTACGTTTCATCGCAATATCCTTGCATCCGAATCGCATTCATTCCACCTATATACATATCTAGTATGGTATCGCCCACGTCTTCAGCAGCACCTGCTCCATGGATGGTAACAGAACTTTTGCAAAACCCGGTATCAGGGCATGTCTGGGATGCCATTGAAGTCATGCTCCGTGCACTGGATCCTCCACCCACGAACAGACCGCATTTGGTTACCACTCTGCAAACTGTGTGGCATCATCTGGCTCCGAAAGTGTACCAGGAATTTGGAGACTCACTGCACTCCACAGGGCCAAAGGTAGCCTGACCAGATATTAGGTGACTATCCCATGAGTTTTGCTCAGTCAGATTAAAACATTTGTTATGTGCATCGTAACGTTAGCTTTAATACTTGTAATATGAAATTACTTACCAAATTTGAAAGCAACGCAAGTGCCCCGATATGTGTAAACCGTCTCCATTTGTATCTTATTTTTGATTTCTTTCTATAAAATGTGAAAAGAATATCTATAGTAATGAAACCACAGAACTTTCTGCCTAACAACAGAAAGAAAGACCCAAAAGCAGAAAAAAATGGAGATATAATTTCGAATCTGTAACCCGAAACATTGAATCATGATAATGTTTTTAAGTGCAACAAATAAATGAATATTTATATAGTACAAAATCTTTTTTCATTTATAAATGGTCGACTCTTCAGAAACATGTATATCGGTAACACTGAGTAAGGGCTTTTGATAACTAAAGTATGAGGTATAAGCACGGGTATTGAGTCTGTCAACATAACGAGTAAATACAGCGTCTATACACGCACCGCCTCTTGTAGTGGAAGTGGATGGATCATTGTTCACTTGAGGATCAAATGTGTCGTGCCTTCTTCGGTTTTAAGATTTAAATTCAAATCTCCAGCAAGAAGTATAGGTATTTTGTAAAATCCATTCTCTCGAACATCTGTGAACAAAGAAGCTGTGACTGTAGGCCATGAGATTTAGTTCAAAGAAATTTTCAACATCATGCATCTTTGATCCAGGTGTAATGTAGAAAGTTACAATGAGAGTACGCTGTCGATTTATAGCGCTTTCCACTGCACAAATATCTCCGCAATCATCAGTTGATAACAGTATGCAGAAACATCATACATTGTTATTACATCGTCATAAAAAGTCATAATGTAGGGCTTATTATTGGTAGAAATACGATTAAAACGCGTTTATTTCAATGCACAAGAACTCATTAGTCTTCATTCAAAACACTGAAAGCAAAACTTTCATTATAGGAACTTGCTAGGTAAGACAGCAAAGTGTAGGGCGCTATCTGTTACCACACTTTCAATATATTTCATAACATCTCTGTAATAAAGATTTAAATTAAAACGAAATGGAAACCGCTAAAATTTGACGGCAAACAACTGTGTGGTTTTATAAACAATCCTCTCCACAAAGACGTCACAATCAAGAACTAGGCTGGCATTGATGATCAAATTAACAACAATTACATACAACAATTATCGACGATAACAATGATCAATGGGCATACGCAGAAGTGCCGATTTTGCTCTTAAAAACTGCTTTGCGTTCATAGATATTCGTGGTTATCGAGCTCCATTGTTATAATGAAGCTAAAGTTTCTAGCTCCCGATCGGACGGGAACTCTATTGAAAAGTGGTGCTGTATGTACAATCGGCCCAACTGCGCCTGCAGCCAAGCCAACTCTCTTTAGGAGGTGTTGCTGTAGCGCCGCCCTATTGGCAGATAGAAACTTGACTTTCATTTTCAGTTTCAATGAAAAACTCTATCGCAGATCTCGGTCGGCCTTAGTGCGATCTATGCGGCATCTGGCGCGATCTGTTTACCTTAGCTTCTCGAAACAATGGAAAATGGCCGAAGCCAACACCTCCTAAAGAGAAAGCCTCTGTACGGAAACGTCATACATTGTTACATCATCATAACTTGCAGTTTGAATTTGCACTACTATGATGATGAAACAATGTATGACGGTTTCCGTACAGAGGCTTTCTCTTTAGGAGGTGTTGCCGAAGCTCGATGACCATGAACAGAGTCTTTAGATAGTAGGGAGTCATTCACCTCCCGCCATTTTCCATTGCTTCGAGAAGCTAGGGAATTCAGATCACGCTAGGAGCTGCATAGTCAAAATGGACTTTCTGCGATCTATGCGGCACCTAGCGTGATCTGAATTTCCTAACTTGTAAAGTTATTTTACTTATTTAGTTGGTGCCCAAAATTAATAGTGAGCTATGTAATGCATTCAGTAGTTGGATTATCAATTATTTCTTTAAGATTATGTAGAATACATTAATGACGCCAAATGACACTTCAAACGTCGTGCTTGGACAAAGAAAGCCGAAGCTCAGCTAAATTATTGTCCGCCATTGTTCACAATTTCTTGATTCAAATTTACACTACGATTGCATCTTTCAATGGCGTCTGCACCAACCCAATCATAGTCTAAAACGTGCTTTGTTTAATGCTTTTTCGAATGCAATATCGTCAATGTGTCTTTCCTTACCAGTTTTCATGCTATTAACTCTTTCATGATCAACCTTTTACGTGACATTTACGATTTTAGCGTAAATCCCAATTTCGAAACATTAGACGTGGTATACTGGTTGATCAATTTCCAGATTAATAAATCGCGGTTGGGGAATTTCTGTAATACCACCAATCACTTAGTCCATTCCTTCACTACCTAGCAATAACGAGCACGCAGAGCAAAAGAGGAACACATATTTGTGAGAAATTAAGACTGAGTAATTAATGCTCTATAAAATGTTCTTTCCATTATATACTGAATGGCCAGTTTATTATGACCACCTTTAGTTTGCAGGCAACTTAGCTATGATTTCGCGTCAACGTTGCTAGTGGGCCAGACCATTAAATTTAGGAGGGCAGGTTGTTTACCGAGCTATAGCACTGTGGAGAACTTGCTTTATGCCAAGGAGCATTGTCATGTTGATACGGAAAAGACCCATCCCCACAAATTTAGCAGTGCACAGTTGTCCAACATGTCTCGATAAGCAGCAGGACTCATCATCTTTTTAACAGGAATAAGCTGGCCTAGTCTGATCCATGAGAAAGTGCCCCATACCATAATGCCACCTCGCACAATTCACAGTGGGCACCACTCATATAGAAAACGATCTCCAGGCTTCCGTCAAAATCAACGTTCTTCAAGCTTCCTTCATCTGTTTGGTAGAGTGTGTACCGGATTCATCAGTCCATAACACACGTTAACATTGTTCAATGCTCCAGTTTCTGCGAGTTTTACACTACTACCGACGTATCAGGAAATTGTTGTCTGTGATGCACGGCTTGTGAGTAGCTGCACGACCGTAGAAATCCAGGAAATGGAGTTTCTTACGACTGATGATTACGCTATCACCACAGAAAACAAAATATCAGAACTCTGTAGCAATCATTTTAGTAGAAGACCTTCGCTTGCTCCGGATCACACGTGCAAGAATTTGACGATATCTGTCGGTCAGTGTCGTGGTTGGATTGTTGTTGCTCTCTGGATCTTCCACTTCGCAATCACTTTGCCTATAGTTATACGGGGTAAATGTAGAATGGTTGAAATCTCTCGGACTAACTTGTTGCACAAATGCCATTTCATGATGGACCCACTATGGAAGTCCGTGAGCTCTTTTGAACGACCCATATATAAATAATACAAAGCAGATAAGTGTCTGATTATGTGTGATGCTCTTCAAATAATTTACATGGCATTGTTGCGTGACATTTGGCACATTCTATGAGTTATGAGGAGTGTCTCCAAACTTTTGATTATATAGTGTATATTGACAAGATCTAAATAAAAAATTTGTGTATTTTCAATTTATCAGACATTCTCGACAATGATACTTACTTGATATTCAAATTTTACTGCACCAGTTATATTACTATACTCAAATATTCCATATTTAGGGAAAGCCTTTCTGAATTCATAATCCCTTTCAATTATGCAAAGTCCACGCTTCTTCTTCATATTATTTACAAGAAACGAAGCTTTTGAACAAATTGTTATCTTAGGTAATTTGTCCAATGGAAAGTCTTTAGTTCCAATATAAGTGATAACTTCAACTGGTTCAGAAAGGAAATAGTTAACTCTATCATAGCATTGATAGAAACAAACTGAAATGCAGAAGAGTAACGTTATTGCGCACAAAAGACGGCGTGCGGGATGTATTGTCTTGTTAATTAATATTCCCAGATCAAAGCTTTCAGTGGTTAACTTTTCTCTTTGTAACTCTTCAACAACTATTCTTCTAACTCTTTTATCAAAAAAATCAATTGTTTTATTATTTTCTGAGCTATCCATATTGAATGGGTTTTCTGGGTAACGGCAGTTTCTATGAGAGTATTTATCCTAAAAATAAAAAGATAATTTATAGAACAGTAAACAAATAAATATTAATAAGATTATCAGGATAAGTCTGTAAAATGGTAATGAATTACTTTACAAAAATATCAGAATATGAGAAATGTATAACACTGGTCAACAACATTTTTGCTACTGGAGAAAATATAGGTGTTCTAGACTAATTTGAGCGCGCCGATTCCCAATCTGAATCCAAATTTCTCTATCACGTCAGGATCTCGAATTATAGAAATACCACTGTTTAAATTTGACGTTATTAGACTGGAACTTAAGCAATATTATGACAAATATTGCTTAAGTAACAATATTTTACTTATACATTTAAAATGGTGTTAAACCTAGCTTATATTTCATAAAAATATTTCCAAGCAGTAGATGAAGATAAGCATTTATTCAAAAATGTTTTAAATATTTGCTCTGCCGCTTGTGCGTAACATTAGTTTCCCTGTTCAGAAACCAGCAAAAGTCACCCAACATATTTGAATCGAAACGGCCTTGGTATCTTGTCTCCATTAAAATAAATTCTTGATGAACTATTTCATCATGTTCATCGCCAACAGCCCCTAAGTCCAGCGGGAAGAAGTTCAGATAACTTTACATCCTGACGTGATAAGTTAAATTTGGAGTTCAGATTTGGAATCAGCACACTCAAGTTAATCTAGAGTCAAAGTAGTTGACAAAAAAGTATTTTTGTTGACCAGTGTTATTTCTTTTGAAAGAAGAGTGGTCACAAATCTTAAAAATACAGGCCGACCTTGTTACTGTCGAAAACATAGCAAATCCCTAGCAAAAAGCGTTACTCATGCTGGAATCTGCTCAGTGGTTACTGTAACGACAAAATTCTAGACGTTCGCGTGAGCGGGAGAAAATGTAAAGTGTTATCTACGTTATGTCACCAGGAGATCACACATTCAGTATTTGGAAACTACGAGGGTTATTCGGAAAGTCCGTTTTGTAATATAATCAAAACTTTTTTGCAAATATAATTTCAATCTTTTTTTCTTTACCAGATTTTATGTACCTTTAACTATTATCCCATATAGTATCCAAGGTTATTTATGCACTTGTCACAGCGGTCAACGTACTTCCGCATGATCACTTCATAGAAGCTGTCTCCGGTGAAGAAAGTCACGCAGTTTTCACTTGTTCATCGTTGCTGGAATACAGGCTACCGATAATCTCCTTTAGATCCTGGAACAAGTGATAGCCACTGGACGCGAAGTCCGAGGTGTAAGGCGGGTGGTCAACTTGCTCCCAAACAAAAGATCATGCGAAAGTATATTGACCCCTATGAGAAGTCGATTTATATTCCATTTAAATCGTACCAGGCAAATATCTCTGAAACTAAGCATTGTACGAAAAAATGTCCAAAATCAAAAGTGAATTATTTCGGGGAGGGAATTTATTAGCCAACCCCCCCCCCTTCCGCTTGTAGGGGGGCTGGTGGGAGGAGTAACTTTGAAATCTTAAATAGGAACCTCTACACAATATTAGAGAAATTGTTTATTATTGGTGGTTTTTCAATTGATTCACTTTTTCAAGGAAGTCCACTTGCACTAAGGCAATTCAGAAATTCTACCGGATAATGAGTGGCGTCGTTTTGATCGACAACTGTGTTTATAGAAGTGTACACCACCTTATTCCCTTCAAACTCTGAGAGAATGCTTTCATTGATAGCTGCGGCCTGGTCATTTTTAGTTGTTAAGATGGCCCGTTCACACATCCAAGAATTCTCCTGGCGTCGTATTCGGCCGATGTCTCCATACACCATACAAATTAGTTCTTCTACTGTAGGAACCACTCGTGCGAGTTCCTGCGGTAGTTCCACCTGACCGTTCTTGTTCGTAGAGTGCCTTCGCCGACTTTTAAAAGGACGTCTGAAAATTCTTGGGCGCGTGAATTCCCGCCAAGCCGTGCCCTCATATTGACTGTTAGTCGCAGCCTGTGAACTTGCGCCCAGAGGGCGGAGCGTTTCAACGAAGTATTCACCTCATCAGCCCTAGTACCTCGCGTCAACACAGGCAGCGTCTGCCGGAAATCGCCGCTGAAGAGGACTGTACCACCACCCATCACGTGGTTGTTCTTGCGGATGTCCCGCAGGGTTCGGTCTACAGCCTCCCCTGCCTTCCTATATGGTGCACTCATCCCATACAATTAGAGCACAGTTCCGCAGTGCTTCAGCCTTTTCACTATTACGTGACACTGCGCAAACCGGCGTTTCGTTGCACTCCATATCTATGGGAATCTTGAACATAGCATACGCAGTTTTGCCGCCAGGGAGCAGTGTAGCAGCGATTCCCGAAGTTGCAACGGCGAGTGCTATTTTTCCTTGCCCTCTTACTTCTGCAAGGATGCCTGTGATCAAGAGAGTTTTCCCTGTTCCACCAGGAGCATCCAAGAAAAATATATTTCCAAGGCCGAGAGTGACGCTTTCAAGAACAATGTTAAAAATACCTGTTTGTTCCGAAGTGAACGAATCAAGGTATTCATTTACTATGCTGGCCAGTGCGCTTAAGTCGTTATTTGTTTCGGCGGCATATTCACGACTTATTTGGCGATGTAGAACCAAAGGCAATGGTTGAGGAGCTGGCAATCCGTACTCACCCAGTGAATTTCCGCCGATCGAAATGACTACTTCTTGAAGGGAACTCAGACAGTTATTTAAAACACGCCCATCGGTATCCTCAACGTCACTTGCAGAAATGCGTCTCAAGTCCCGTAAAAAGTCCTCGGACAGATGATGGCGATAT
The DNA here is from genome assembly GCA_023313115.1 of Rhysida immarginata. Classification (NCBI taxonomy): domain Eukaryota; kingdom Metazoa; phylum Arthropoda; class Chilopoda; order Scolopendromorpha; family Scolopendridae; genus Rhysida; species Rhysida immarginata. Next base: position 2,617 of record JAHWFO010053008.1, on the reverse strand, counting down.
TTCTCCCAGAGCAAAACAGGATCGGACATCCCGCAGAACACCAACATGACGGCAAACAAATGCCGCGGACGACTGGGGCTGTCACTCATGCTTGCCTCCTCAAGCGTGTCGTTCCAGTGTTGGTCACCGTCAAGTAGATGACGTGCTCCGCAAGCCGCACTCCAAGCCATTTACTATCCGCAAGTACTCGAATGATGTCGGTCTCCGTACTGTGTGCAGTAAAAGCCGCAATTAATAACATTCGCCATTATTAGGATGTAAGGTGTACACTCTGCCCAACGAAGAGCCTTTAATGATTCCCTCAAAACCGTCTACCGCACGTCCATGTCGACGTCGATTAAATATACCCCGCTGCTTGTTGTAGGTGTAGTACGACGGCAATTCGTCATACAGAAGCGTTTTGGCGAACTGGTCGTCTTCGCATAATTTGAAGAATGCCAGGAATAAATGGTCGCTACCTTTATTGACGTACTTGCAGATGTATTTAATCGACTGGATGCTAGTCCACGACTAAACGTTAATGTGCGTTGCAAACGTTCTGGATAGTACAAGCGAGTATGGAACTATCCACCTATTGTCGATTTGAGTCGATTGTCCGCGCATGTTTAACTCGGCGCCACATCCGCCCTCTGCCGGGTATCCATCCTCACCCGTAACTGTTTGACTGGTAAATGGTTTTGGAAACCTCTTTGTACAACGCCCATCCTTCATGCACGGCAAATTCGGATTTATGGTGCCACATGGCCTGTGTACCATGTGGCTCTTAACCATTTGGTGTAACAGTGGATCGATTTCGGGATCCGGCAATTCAGCACATATGACTTGATCTATCTCGTTGGGCCTAATTTTTTCTTCCAACCACAAAAGCAGGTGCGCATGAGGCAAGCCACGTTTTTGCCATTCAACTGAATACATGTGGATCGGACTGCCCCAAATACTTTTGCGTTTGTGAGGAGTCCCATGAGGGACTTCAACTTTAAATGGAACACCCGAGAGATCAAGTCATGTCTGTCGTACGAAACCTGTCCTGTTAAGAGCTCATTGGTAATCTCGGGCCACTTTGGGTTAGTGGTAATGCTAATAAAACGATCCGGGTGGTCCATATTTTTGCACGTAGCAAAATGCGTGTTGAGTGCGCTCGTGCATGAATCGCGGACCACCTGTAAACGAAGATGGGAGAATGACCACCCTGCCGACGTTTTCTGCATCCGAATCTTGCTGCATGGCGTCTATCAAATGAACGTAATTTTCTACCCTCAGCTGTCTCTGGTTTATTCTTATAAATACCAAGCGCTCCGTTTCAATTTTGACGTACTGGTCAACCAAAAATTGACGGAAGAGCGCTCGGAATTAGTGTAAGTAAAAGACAACATTAAGGCGGTTCTGTATTAAATAACTATAAAACTGAAGAGCGGACGTTTTTTTATTATAGTTAGGGGCACCTGTTTGGGGGTCGAAGTTATAAACGGTGAAATTGTAGCCAGGCCCGTTCTTAGGCATACGCTGACTACGCATCCGCGTAGGGCCCCGAACGTGAGGGGGCCCCCGTGAGGCGCCCTCGATCCCCCGGTTTTTTTTTAATTGGCACTGCAGCCGTCTGTGTCACTCACGTTACCTTCCTCATCCTGAAATTTATCATCCTGAGTTGAATTCGGAGGCAGGGGAAGGGAAGCAGCAGGGTGCGGGGGCGAAAAAGAGACGCAGGGGGCGAAAAAGAGACGCAGGGGGCGAAAAAGAGACGCAGGGGGCGAAAAAGAGACGCAGGGAGATGACCTCGTAACGTAACAGGAAAACGTCTCCTTGGTCTAATTTCCACGCATTTAGATCGCGCGATTCCATCGCTTTGTGAAGCACGCTGGCGCAGAGTGACATCAGGGAATAGGGTTCTCCCTATTCCCACCAGCGGCTATTTCTTGAATTCCTCCGACCAATCAGAAGCGTCAAAAGGAAAAACAGGTTTCAGTTTCAGATTTCCATTCCAATTTGAGAGAAACGTCGAGGAGCCAACATGGCGAACTCGCTTTGCATCGTATAGAAATGCTACACGTTAAGCATTTTTATCTTCGCATCGAGCAGCTAATATGAGATAGGATGAATATTACGAATGACGCCGACAATTTGCAATTCAAGAAACGCCACATTTCATTCCTTTAAATATATCTGACTATGGGTGCTTCTAAAAACTCTCGAGCGCTCATTTTCAATCACGTGATCGTTTACCCCTGATCGCGCCCGCTCTATTCACCCGCTCATGAAGTTTTTTGACAGCGCCAAGGGCAACGAGATAACAGCCCGATCAGTAAATAAGAGGTAACTGCCACAGAAACTCGTTACGCTTTCAAACTTTCTGTTTTAAGCGTAATTATTTATTTTTATTGTCCATTATTATAATCTGATGGGGATTTATTAGATTTGAATGCATTTATTCTTTTATGACAATAAATACGAGAGTGTTAAAAAATCTACGTACGAGAGTGCACGTACGATAAAACGAAACTTTAAAGAAAATTCGAAACCTAAGAGAAAAATTAAAATATATAAAACAATCTTCGCTTTTATCTTCAGCTCCTTCGCCCCTGCCGTGTATCTTGACCTGTTCTGTGCCTTCAGATTCATT
>JAHWFO010053005.1:0-17209 GCA_023313115.1 Rhysida immarginata | reverse complement strand
CTTCAGGACATCGCAACGAAGAATGGTTATAGCAGACGCACTATCACAGACCTACTCAGGAAAAGACAGTTCAAAATATTCATACACGATATGGAAAAAACCAAGAAAAAGGGAAGAACCATCTCATTACCTTTCAATAAGCAACTAATCAGAGGTCTCAACACAGTTTTTAAGTCCTTTGATCTTTCTGTTTCTTATTGTAATCCAAACCAAGCCAAGGACATTTTCCCCACCCCGAAAGACAAAATACCGCCACTTCTCAGGTCAGGAATCTATGAAATAAAGTGTGCCCAATGCCCTATGGTTTATAAAGGGCAAACGTTGCGAAACATTGAAACCATATTTAAGGAGCATATAGGACACAGAAAGCACGGGAGAAGCAACCAGTCCTCCGTAGCAAAACATTCAATCGACACAGGCCACGATTTTCCTATCAACAATGTACATCTGATAAAATCAATAAATATAAAACACCTGCTGGATGCTTTTGAAAGCACTGCTATCCAACAATCGGATAGAAATTTAATACTTAACCTAGATAGAGGCCCGATTAGCGACTCCCCTCTAATTCGATGGTTGACCCAAGTAACTAATCAGAGAAAATGATTTTTTATGTTTTTCTTTTAATGGTTGTTGTTCCTTATATATACTCAGCTGTCTCTAGACACAGGCAGTTCATTCAGTTTCCGTGAGGTTGTATATTTTCAATCTATAATCGTTGTGTGGAAGAGTTTTTTATTAGTTTTAAGTTTTGCATTAGCTTAATTCTGTTGACTCTGGGCAGGACACCTCATCGGTTTCGGTCCTTCTGCTAGCGTCCAGCGACGACTTAATTTCAGAGTACAAACCAGTATCTAAACGATGCACTAAACCACAGATTTCTTTACTGGACGAATTAAGCTCGAATAAATATATTTGGAAACGTTCCTCTCACTTATCTTTGAAGGGCATGGATCGACCCTTCCCACTGGAGTTTCCTTTCGCACTTCAGTCGACTTGTGTCCCCTTCGGGCGGCGGCGGGCTTTGGCGGCTGACGAGTTAATGGTCATTCCCGATCACTTCTTTCCGACGGAGATTCCCGATGTCTTCTTTCCGAGAGGCGAAGTCGGCCTGCGGATCTACTTTTCTGCCTCGACGTCTTCGGTAAATTATTTGCTTTAAGACAGTCACTGCCATTAGAACCAATATGCTTAATTGAAATATTACTTGCCCAGGCTCCTTGAGTTCCGCGGCTTCGTCTCGATCCTTTCCTGGGGCTCAACAAAGTGGAATCTAGGGTTGTGCGCGAATGACTCCTTGAACCGGGAGAGTCGATTTCTTCAAATCGCGGCACTGGAATCGAATCGCATGCGAGGAACCGGTTCCATGAACGTCATACTCACCCATGCAGCGACTCATCATTTATTTAACTATTCATGGTGTAAATGTAAAGGTTCTTAGAATGTTTGGAGTGTAAATAGCGATTCTACATTCCTTTAAAATAGAAAGATTAAAATTTCATCAACTTGCCACACCTTCAATCATTAAAATGTAAATGTACTTGTTTATTTATGAACAAGCTAAAAAGTACTAGGCCTACAAACGTTATTTAAATGACCGAAAAAATTCTGAGAAACGTTTTTAAATGTGGAAAATGAAAGAACTATCTATTTCAAAGTATATTTCAAGAAGCCTGTTATTTTTTTTATTAGATTCGTCATTCTTTGCATGGCTAACCTCGAACGTACTTCCTTCTGTCTGTAACCCTGCGTAATCAATTATGCCATATAAAGTTTTCTTATTTCGATGTGCCGAAATAATTAACATTTTCCATAAAAAATGGACGCTTATTAATATACAGTATTTAATTGAATATCCATAAGAATGCATAAAAATGATAAGTTCTTCTATAGGAACAAATACTTCAATGAATTGATAACAGATGGTGTCACGGTTAAGAAGGGAACCGATTCTAGAACCGGGTTACTCGATTCTCAGGGATCAGGAATCGATCTCACCCGATTCCTTCGCTAGCACATCCCTAGTGGAATCGGCATGGTTGTCGTTGGCCTCGCTAACTTTCATCAGGTGGGAATCACACACTAACCGTTTTCTCTGTCTCCGTATCCTCCTTTTATCCCGGCTCGGAGGATTCTGTGCCGCACCTGCGCGGTCGTTCCTCCAATTGCCTTTCTTCATTCTTCTCTCTTTTTCTGGCTCGGGTCCATTGCAGCCGGGGGTGTTTCTCTTTCTCAATTCTCTTTTTTTCTTCTCCTTCCATGCCAAACCCTGGGAATCCTGTTTTCTGTTGAATCCTTCTTTCCGAGGATTTGACAACTGTACTAATTTACTAGAACTTATTCTTATCCGTATCTCTAACTAGGAATACAATGCCGTTTCCGGTTGAGAAATCAGTGTTCAGCAATAATTATGTCTATAACTCACCAATTAGCACTCAATAACTCCTCAGGTGTGCTAATTCCTATTTGGCTAATTTTGACATTTTTCATGACAATAGGCATAAATTCAGGCATTTAATCTCTTCACTTCTCCTACTGATAATTAATTATTATTATATTATATATTATACTAGTTATATTAAATTATTGATTGTTTTTAATTTATTTCGTTAGTGATTTCATTGCTTTATTTATATCATCATATTTTCATCTTTCTTTATTTTTGTTTTGTATTTATAATTATATTCAATATTTCTTTTGTAAATGGGTATTCCCGTCAATAAATAAATAAATAAAGATTCAGTACCATATTGTCAAGGTGCATGGTTAAGAGTGGCTATCTCGAAGAACGACCAACTTTTATGTCAGCTCTTCAATTTTGCTTTGATAGAGATTTAAGACGTTGTAATTTTTGTCAAAAATACAAATTCATTTAGATATGCATGGCATAAAAGTACTTACTGCATGTTATGACTATTTCTACTCTTTTGACCATTATTGTAAAGAATTTAAATAATAAATTTTGTATCAGAAATTACCTTAAAAATCGACATATGAGTAGAAGAGAATAATCGGTCACATTTAGTAATCGGTTTGTTTAATTTTATTCAATTGTCTATTTTGACAAGTATTAAATAGGAGCGATTACGTGCCTTTGTTGCTGTTCAACTACGGTCACCATGCATGGACTTTTCTGCCCCGTTTTAAGAGTTTTGTGCTTTTGTTTTCTTTATGAAAAGAGTGGATTTTCTTTACTATGTCGGTGACGCTCTACAAATTTGTAGTTGGAAATTTTTTTCTATCTATCATTGTTTGAAAATTAGTTTTCCTAACTTTTCAGCGTTTACATTAACGGCGCTGGGAATATTTTTATTCAATCGGGCATGGGCACATTTCTATAGACAAACATGACTTTTATGGTTCTAGGATCTTTTGTTCTATAGTTAATCGACTGTTTCGTTAATTTCCTCTACACCTTGTGCCTATAAAATCATTAAAATCATTTACCGTGGCACGCAATTTTTTAATAATCGATATAATCGATATATTGGATATAGGTGTTCACTATACTTATTTAGGTTCGGAATTTTATTATCACTCCGTGAAGTTACCTAGTTAGAATATGTCTGTAAAATGTCTATATAATCGAGCAATAAAAATCCTCTGGAGGAAGACATGGAGTGTTATATCCTATTTTCTTTCATCCATGCCTACGTCATAAGCAAGCAAAATACCGTCATACATTTGTAAAGACCTTGAATGTAAATTAGGAAATAATATATAACAATCATGACTTCTTAAAGAGAATAATGTGTTCATATTGCTTTCAATTGTGCTTTCTGTAAAATGGAGTTCATAGGCTTGGTGTTTCTGTTATACCATATGTCATTTCAAAAAATGTTAAAGAGTATTTTAGCACTTTTATTTTTAAATATATTTTTATGACTGTCCAGATAATATTTGGATGTATTTTACAGGATAATGAACAATTACAAAAAATTTACAATGTTTCTTTTGTGCAATATCTACTCATTTATTTTCCTAAATTTACTAAATTTATTTTCTTCCAACTAATTATCAATAGGAGTTTCGTATCGAAAGAATTGCTCACTAGGCTTCATAAAAAAAGCAATAACTTACCTAGTAATTCAAAAATTTTCTGTTCAGATTAAACGTTTAGAGAGACTTAATATCCGTCATAAGTGAGGATGTTTATTTAATACTAAGATCTCTACAAATATTGTCACACGCGCTATAGTTACAATACTTGACATGTTGCTAAGAAAATTTAATATAATTTCTTATCGCTCATAAAAAATTTCAATTAAATTAACATTAAACAACACATGATAATTAATCTACATAGTAAGAGCATTAAACATTTTGACGAAAATAATGAGAAAAGTGAATACCTAATTTCATAAGTATGATTTGTAATTTGGTTTCTTTCCATGTAATTACTGCATCCTGTGACCCAATATGAAGGTGTTCCCCAGCTTCATTTACATACGAGGCAAAAAATAAGAAATAAGATATTGAGGAAAATAACCAAGAAACATCGCAAGAGACCAGTGTAATTTTAGATATTTTCTCAAGGGTTCGCTCATAAATTATACTGCTAAGATTTCAACGCTCCTTTTCTTAATACAATAGTAGAATTAAATGGAAAAAAACCTCATAATTTCGAACTATAATCGTGCAAACGATTACAAGTTGTAAAACATATTTGTTTATTTCAGAATTTTTTCTGCAGAAATTGTTAGGTTATGTATACTTTTACAGTTTTTTCATTTCCATATCAAAATAAAAAGTCTTGTTAAATTTTTTAGCACTTAAAATTTTCCAAGCATTTGATTTTTATTAAGATTAATTATTAAAATATTCAAGAGCAACGGAAATTAACTTAATTTTTCAAAATAATCAAGAAATCTGTTAAAAGATAGCCAATAAAAAGTGCAATTTCAAACATTTCACGAATTTTTAAAAAATTATCACAAAGTCAAAAGTATGAAAACATTATTTAATTATTTTATAAATATACATATTTTTTGCGAATGTAACTTTAATTATACAAGCCAACACAAAATATCTTTAAAAACTTTTTAACGTTAAGAGCTGGTTCGTATGCTGTTTTGTGCTGAATCCGTATCTGACTTCAGTATTTTTCTGTCATCCACAGATTTCTTGTGTTTCGATGAAACACTTAAATTATTAAGAGTTTGGGGCCTGGTAAATTTTCTTGTGGCCCAAAATTTCGGATACTTTAACATTGCAGCCGCCTCTCTGCTCACCCATTGCATTGCAGTCTTTATGTGCATAACTTGGGTACGTGACGTGATAGAAAACAAGAATGATTTTACCGCCAAAGCGGATAAAGGGAGCACATTTTCTATTTATAGCATCGTACATGGATATATAGAATTAACCACCATTTTAAAACACTTGAGAGTAAATAAGTAAATATGAAAACTAAATTGTAAATTACTATTTAAATAGGCTAACGTATAGAGAGAATTTAAAAGAATAAACTTGAAGAATGAAAGGTAAATGGAGAGTGAAGTTATTCCTCATACACTTAAAAAAATAAAAGTTCTTTAATTTGTAAGAATTCTCACATAATGTTAAACGAAGTGAGCCTCAATTGCTGAAGCGTTATGTGTAAGCATCTATTAGATTTTCATATTAAATTACTAAACTCTTATTGAAACAAGCGATTAACTACTAATAAATTAATTAGTAATGAGTTTTAAATACCATTAAGCCTAAGAGTACTATACTCTTGATTCAAATAAGCTATGGATAACAAAAGATCTAATAACGCGTAAGGAGTTGGTTGATATATTACACGCCATATCTTAGCATTAAAAGTTCCAATGGTTCCATAGGGCACCATTAGGGCACGTGCTAGTAAACCAATAACCATTATCATTATTTTCTCGTGATATTCACTCATGGCACCTTGTTACGAGTCGTTTGATATATTACATGCCATATCTTAGCATTGAAAGTTCCAATGGTTTTATAGGGCACCATTAGGGCACGTGCTACTAAACCAATAGCAATTATCATTATTTTCTCATGATATTCAATCATTACATGTTGTTACGAGTCGTTTGATATATTACATGCCATATCTTAGCATTGAAATTACCAATGGTACCATATGGTTTCATAGGGCACCATTAGGGCACGTGCTAGTAAACCAATAACCATTATCATTATTTTCTCGTGATATTCACTCATGGCACCTTGTTACGAGTCGTTTGATATATTACATGCCATATCTTAGCATTGAAAGTTCCAATGGTTTTATAGGGCACCATTAGGGCACGTGCTACTAAACCAATAGCAATTATCATTATTTTCTCATGATATTCAATCATTACATGTTGTTACGAGTCGTTTGATATATTACATGCCATATCTTAGCATTGAAAGTTCCAATGGTTTCATAGGGCACCATTAGGGCACGTGCTACTAAACTGTTAACCATTATCATTATTTTCTCGTGATATTCACTCATGGCACGTTATTACGAGTGGTTTGATATATTATTGCCATATCCTAGCATTGAAAGTTCCAATGGTACCACTTGGTACCATTAAAACACGTACTACTAAACAATTCAGACATCACTATATACCGTTATATTCATTCATGAGACATCCTTGCACGTACACGTGCCATTAGACCGATACTTGCTATCAATAGTTACTCTTTTATATTCGTTCATGATATGTTGTGACAATTTGTTTGATATATTACTTGCCATATCTTGTTATAGGAAATGTTTAAGAGGGTATTATAATGGTATTATTTAAGCACGTGCTATTAGAGCACGTACTTATTCCTGCTATCTCACGTTCGTACTTCTGCGTACTCTGTCCCATTTTAATGGATTGGTGAAAACAGACTGTGAAAAAGTTAATTCGTTTTCAAGTTATCGTAATAAATGCTAAGCTCCCTAGGAATACAAAAATTCTCTTGATTTAGGGAGCGAACTGCCCTTTTAATAATCGTCAAACACGTGCATCCTGCACGCACACCATCTCATTAATGTTTAGAGCACGCGCAGAACCGAACCCATGTTCTCAACACGCGTTTTACCAAATGCGAGGATAATTCGCTTCTTCCAGCAATTCAAGACATGATTGAATGAATTGTGAGATTGCAATACATGCAATTCAATACATGCAACGCAATGAATTGTGGGATTGTCTACAGACGGACGGACGGACGGACGGACGGACAGCTGGACAAACCGATCACATAAGCACATTTCTATATATAGAAAATGTGTTAAAAATCTAAAACCAGATTCGGATTCAGCACACTAAAAATCACAAGAATATGACTAATTCATGAGGTTGTTCTGTTTACTTACAACTGTAAATATCCCGGGCAACGCTGGGTGCCTCTTCTAGTTCTTTATAAAAATATTTTGAACCAATCGTAATTATGCCTTCCGTGTATTTTATTTAGCTTGTTGGCCTTTGTTTTCGTTTCAGAAATTCAAAATTTTTTTTTGCTGAAATCGACTTAAAAACTCATGATCCGTAAAGATATGTTGAAATTTTGAATAAAAAAATTTCCGTCTGTACGTATGTAACCAATTTTGTGCAGCTAACTCCTCTGAAACGGCAAATAGCCGAACCAAATAAAAATTATGCTTACTTAGGGGGTTCCTTAAATTGTACTTTAGCGTATATTTTATGTCAAATGGGTAAGCCTTTTTCGAGATAATAATTATTTTCTAAAAATTTAAAAATGGCTGTAGCGTTCAAACGGGAGAACCAAACACAATAAACTCGACATGTACGTACTCCTCTCATCAAGGCGAGTTTTTTTTTGTAAATGACTTGTTTGGCTGTGATGAGCCGTTTTGGAGTTATTTACTATCCCCTCCCGCAAAATTCCCCCCCCCCCCCGTGAACTTTTAAAATTTTTTTTTTATTTTATTTTTGTAATTTTTAGAAATTCAGACAGTGGGGCTCTTAAACTATACCTTGACTATTTTTATGGAAATGGGCTAAGCCTTTTTTAGAGAAATTATTATTTTTTTTTTTTTTGAAAAAATGAAGAAATAGCAGAAGAATTCATTTCAAAGCTCAAAATACAATATAAACGGCAAGAAGAGCTTCCTCTTATTGAAAAATACAATTTTCTTTTGGACGTAGAATCCAGTATTTTTCAATAGACACGGACAATGCCCCCAAAAGTTTACTTGTGCACTAAAAAATTTTGAAATTCTGACTTCGGATTCTTAAAGACCATTAAAAAGTAGAATAGGAATTTCTGTAAGACCCACTCTATATCTTCATCTTTATTGATCTTCATCGATAAAATTGGGTAAAAAAATTTAAAAGTTCCACACTTTCAGGGCCTCTATCTCCTAAACGGTTGGATCAATTGAAAATACATTGATAATAAAACATTTCTCAAATATTGTGTACAATCTGAATATACCATTAAAAGTAAGGGTTTCTATTTAAGATTTCAAAGTTACTCCCTCCCCCCCAGCCGCCCTCACAAGGGGGGGGGGGTAATTTCTTAACTAATGAATTTGCCCCGCGAAATAATTGTTTAGTTTCAGAGATATTCAGTTGTCTCAAGATAAATGCTCACCCTGTATATGCGACAGTTCGGGATACGGAATTCATATTATATTCATAAACAATGAATTTTTTCAAAGATCTTCATTGATCTTCATTGATAAAATTGGGTAAAAAACTTTTAAAATTCCGCACCCTCAGGGCCTCTATCTCCTAAACGGTTGGATCAATTGAAAAAACACCAAGAATAAAACATTTCTCGAATTTTGTGTACAATCTGAATATACCATTAAAATAGAGGTTGCTATTTAAGATTTTGAAGTTACCCCCTACCCCGAGTTCCCCTCACAAGGGGGGAGAGTAATTTTTAACTAATGAATTTCTCCCTCGAAATAATTCACTTTTGATTTTGGAAAATATTTTCGTACAATGTTTAGTTTCCGAGATATTTAGTTGTCTCAAGATAACTGCCTTACCCTGTATATGCGACAGTTTGGGACACGGAATTCATATTTCCTTCAATATTCATAAAAAATGAATTTAGATATTAGTGTAGCCTAATGATTGTGATAGATTTTGTTTTGAGAAGGACTTGAAGCATCCACGTAACAGAAGTGTGATATCTTAGCTTCATCGCTTTCATCAGTCCTGTGTGAAAGATTTCATGGTGTGTAGAACAAATATAAAACAGTCAAAAATATGGTATTATAAGTTATAGGAGAGCAGGTTTTTACAATTTTTTGAAATGTAACTCTTTAACGAATGTGAACCTATACTGACAGACTGGTCTAACTATAGACGACTGATCGACGCTGATATCAGTGATATTTGTATTGTTAAAGCTTTGAAGTGAGATCTATATTGAAGCTTTGTATTGTGTAGTCAGATCTATATTAGGAAGTGTTTACTCTGAGTGGTCAGATTATTATGACCACCTGATGTTTGTAGGCAAATTATTTATGATTTCGCGCTGAAGTTGTTAAAGAGCCGGACTAGTGTAAATAGGCAAGCAGGTTATTTCAGAAGATTATAGGTAATCGACGCGATTTAGTAGCCTTTGATGATTGTTGGCGCTCGGAGCCATGGAGCTAATATCAGCAAAACGGCTGCATTCGTTAAATGTTCAAGAGCAGCTGCTGTTAAATTGTTACAGACTGGATTGTCTGCCGGAAAACTGGATCTGAACGTGCCAGTTGTGGCCATCAATGTTCGGGCAGAAAGGAGAGTGGCAAGAGTGGTACAAGACAACAGAAGCACAACAGCGCATCAAATTACCGCAGATCTTTATCAGGGATCCTCTCAAATGATCTCTGAACGCACTGTTCGCCATACACTGCATAGTATGGAATATGGGAGCCGAAGGTCAGTTCGAACAGCTTTGCTATCTGCAGTTTACAAGATAAAATGTCTCCAGTTCACACATGAACACAAGGATTGGACAGGTGAGCATCGGAATAAAGTCATGTGGTCTGATGAACCACGTTTTCAGTTGCATCATGCAGATAACAAAATGAGAATTTGACGGAAACTTGGACCCCACAGGCATGAGTACAATCGTTCAAGATCGTGGGGGCGGTCATGGTTTTGGGCATATTTTCCTGGCATAATATGGGTTCTTTATTTGTGTAGACAAACGTCTGAATATCAGAACATACATAAGTATCTTTGCTGATCAAATTCATGCAATCATGTTGATGGTGTATTATAATGGAGATGGCTTCTTCCAACGTGACGATGCGGCATGTCAAGCTACTCGTATTTTGCAGGAATAGGTTCAAAAACAAACAATTCCTGTGCGTTGTTTGCTGCAAAAAATTTTTTTTACTACTGAATGTATGCTTTAACCCCTATATTGATTCGACAATTGATAAGGCGAGATTTTGCGATCGGCACGAACGACGACGAACCTGGCTTAGGTGGCCCCCATAATGACCAAATCTCAATCCAATTGAACATTTGTGGGAGAAAGTTGAAAGAGCCATCCGACATGTGGTCCCAAAACAACAAATTTCCACAACAGGACAGTGTTATTCATTAGGCAAAGACTGTTATGACAGCCTATAAGAAGCTGGGAAAGACATCATCTGCGAAGCACAACATTGCCCGAAAGTCGAAGCTCATTGATAAAGACTGAAGGGGTTTGAAACGGATTGTGGCCAGAAAACACAAGACAACCCAGAAAGCATTGGGTTATTCATGGTGTCAGATTCCTCGCATCACCTTTCAACACCTCGTGGAATAAATGCGAATCGCCGCAGTATTGAAGGCAGAAGGTGGCCAAACGAAAGCTGATGGGGTGGTCATAATAATCTGGCCACTCAATGTATATTATTCCTAAAGTGTCGTCTGATATAGAAATGTTGTTGTTCATTGCGATAATGAAATATTCACCAACAACTAGACCAGTCAGTGACAACATCAAGGTGGATACTAATATTGCAATTATGACAATTACCATTATCAATGTAGATGCTACATTAAATTTATACGCTCTTAGCTTTATGAAGAAATATTTTAATATAGATTTCAAACCCATCAATCACCTTTTACATTGGGTGACAGTACTATAAATTTGATGTTTGCGCGAAATATTGGTTCTTGCCTGTTGTCATTTCTAACATGCTCTCAATACAGCTCCGTAAATCTTATGATTCCATATCATTATCACGTGGTAGGCCTGTGCGAATGTACCATTCCGCCATACCAATTTATTTAATATTGATTGGCACTCTCCCTATAACTCCTGCAAAGTAATTTCAAAGTAGTTTCAAATGTGTTTCGATGTATGCGTGAAGATAGACTATAGGCGAGAACACGTGTGGATATCGATAAAGACAACATGGAAGCAGACAAACATGGTCAACGGTGGACAGTGTGGTTTCTCTGGAGGGAAGGAGTAACTGCTTCAGACATCCAAAAGAGGTTAGGAGCTATGGGGAGTCAGCACCAAGTCACAGATCTGTGTTTCGCTGGGTATCAGAGTTCAAAAATGGTAGGGAGTGTGCTGAAAAACGCAAAAGCATTGGGCGTCCAGCCACTGCACCCAAACAGTGCCCAGCGTGTCAATGACTTCGTAATGGACAACAGGCGAATAACGTTTCATGAACTAGAGAGGGCAACAGGTCTATCACGGGGAACCCACCACACAATCAGCCATGAGGAGTTGTCCACCAATGGCGCCGACATACCCCCAAAGAATGGTTTGCTACGCAAATACGGAAGCTGCCAGAACGATGGCAAAAGTGCATAGAACATTGGCGGTTAATACCTCTAACATAATCTGTATTCTTTTGCTCAGTAAATGGTTCCTTTGATACAAAAACCATTGTAGTGCCAATAATTTTTGAACCCTCCAAGTATAATTGGTTTTCTGTAATAAAGGTCTAACCTAACCTTTCCAAATTGGTTTTCTGTAATTCTGCAATTTCCTGCTGTGGACGAAGTTCCCGTTGTTTAGACGTTTTCAACGCCCGGAGAACTTTTTGTCTTTTCTGAACAATATTCACTACTTGGTAAACTGTTGCTGCAATTGCGCTCTGCTCTCGATGTTTTTAAGCAAAACTTGTCCATTCATCACCTTGTGTGTGTCACATGTAATATTGGCTAAATTAGGAGTAGCGCAGTGGAAATAAAATAACATGCAACAGCGCACGAAATAGGATAAATAAATGATAAAGTTTATTGTAAATAGTAAACAAAAATAAAAATAACTATGAAGAAACCAAATAGGTCCCTTTAAGCACAAATAAACACCACTCTTCACAAATATGAATAAAAACCAAGCAAGGGTAATATGGAAAAATTCATTAGCATTTACCCGCACCTCCGTGCGAAATAATCCCAAGTTAAAGGATTAATCTTAGACTTAATTCAAACCTTCAAGGCACACTAGCCTAAAAGCAAATTACAACAAAGGCTCAAACACAAGTCCTTACATTTATAAATCAGCTAGTAACCAAAACAAAGCTTACAAACTAAACTAATAAATGCAACAAATAATGTCTAAATGACCAAAAACTGTAAATGCTAAAATCACATAAGACAAATAGCTTAAACCGCTACTTTTGAAGTGGAGGGGCAGATGTTATTGCCTCTACGGAATTAAGATCTAAAAAGATCTTACAGGTGGCATTATGCAACACCCAACGTAAAACATTAAACACCTCTAACGAGGCAACATGAACTTGGCCCACAGCTTTCGCTGGTCGGAAGCGAACTCCCGACACCTACCCGCTTTGGCCACCCGGGTAGGCAGTGAAAACAATTAGCTTATTAGCTAGCTTAAACCGCTAAAGCGGTGGAAACGATTAGGTTGCTAGCTAATTAACTAAAATGCTTAACACTAGACACTTGATATAGGTCAAAATAGAAATAGCAAAATAACTGGGTCGGTCTCTAAAACACCTAAAAAGAGACCAACCTCCAACTTATTCGATTTAAGCAAATAGTAAACAATATGCCCAACAAATGCTTAAACAAATTACGTCTAATAGAAATCAATTGAACAATTACAAAAATTTACAGTACTCATTCACATAAATTTTGCAGCTTACACAAGAGCATACCAAAAACACAAAGCGGCGCACTCGCGAACTAAAAGTTCCAATTGCGAGAGCTAAAATTAGTTAAATAAATTTCCTCACAGAAAAGTCACTATTGGGAAAAGTTCTATAGTCAGGGGGCGTCCATTAAATAAAGCGTTACAATCAGTTCAGTCACAAATAAATGCAATTTGTAGGATTCTTTTTTTTCCCCTTCCTCTTGATTGAGAAACAGCTTTACAAAGAATTTGCACAAGCACAAAAAAATAAAAAAGCTTTAAACTCGCTTTTTTTTGCAGTTCAAAAGTTCAAAGTCACAAGAAGCCTATAGGAAAAGATATAGACATTAATTGACAATACAATTTATGTTGAAACGGTAACCTTAAATACACACGTTAGGAAAAACGGGCAATTGCGTGACTTGTCACAAATATATTTTCTTCGTGAGCTGGAAGACACTTCACTTATACTTAATTATGACGAAACCAAAGTGGCTCGTAAAATAGGCTCGCATACCGCTGGGCCAAAGGCCACACACCTGAGTGCACTTATGCACGTCACGGCGACTTAGCTCCGGAAAGGTTTTTTAATTAATACGGCTACACAGCCTACAGTAATAGACACATTCACCAAGCCAAATCCCTGGTCGGCGGCTGAAACACTCGGCGCACGGGGAAGCAAGCTGAACACCGGCGACGGGCACTTTTCACGTTGCGGACTCACGCATTTTGCGTCGGAACAAATCTCCGCCAACTGAGCTTCTCCGCACGGCAGGGTATTGCACAACGAAGCACACGCCGTCTCCGCAGACGTCTCCGTTGCAGCGGCTTGAGGACGAGCCTTACCCTTCGGCGTGTCGATGACTAAACAGTCCCGATGCCTTCTATCGTTCGTGGCCAGGAGCTTCTTGTTCTTCCATCGTCCATCGGTCGTCGCCAATTTCCTTCTACTTCTCCGTCCCTGCTCTCCCTTCGAGACCGCACTCGAGAGCCTTGCTCCTCCCTCATTGGTTCCTGCGTCGTGATGTTGTGTATGACGCTGCCGACGTCGATTCCGTTTTCGCTCCGAATTGTAAAATATTCTAGAGCGAAAACGATCGACTATGTCACCGGAATCATTAAAATTCCGTGACAGTGTGGCCTTGCTGTCGCAGTTTCTTCTGTTAACACGCTCACCATTTGCTCAGTTGCAGCAGTGTGCAGGCGAAACCAAAACAACACTGAGCGAAGAAACTGGCTCGTCTGTTGCCTTTCCAATCTTTCTCAATTGTCTGCTAACTCTCCATTATCTCCAATTAGTGCTTATTTTTAAAGATTTTGAAGAAAATGTTAAGTTCTAAGAACTATGAATTCTAAAAAAAACCCCGAACAACAGGAATTCTATGCATTGTTGCAAACTGAACCTTATTTTTATGCCTCTGCCTTGCATTTTTGGTCATGAGATACCCGTTATTATGCCCTGCCATCATATTGAATATCGATAATTACTAATTTTTCGAAATCTGATGTGGACACTGACTTTTTCTTTGAAGATCAAGTGAGCAAAATTTCATCAAGATCGGAATAAAACTGTAGAGTGTACGTATAAGAAACCAGAAATTTTCGCCAGTCGTGTTAACTGTTTTTAGGGAGCTGAAGGAAGAGGCGTGTGTTTCTTTGCCTCCTCTTAGAAGACTGTTTAATCTACACCATATTGCCATTAATGACCGGACAGTTTCGATTTTAGACGTTTTGTCGAATATCTAGAAAAATACTTGACGAATTATCCTGAAATTTCAGGGGTGTAAAAAGAATGTTACACCTCATATATTTCAGCGAAGGTTTTCTCCCGAAGGCAAATAGGGGACCAGCAAAGAAGTGAACCAAACATGCTTTTAACGTTTTCATTATTCTAAAAATTCTACAGTCTAAGGTGTCACGCGATTTATTATTAAAAAAACAAAAGGGCGATACAAACTCTCCTCGTCCCGGAAGGATAATTTGTTCAACACAAGCTCGTAAATGACAAGGTAGAACCCAACGATATGAATGAGTAGATCGCTTATGTGGCCGCCGTCTTTGGGGCAATTTGAAGGCGGCGAAAAGTGGAACTAATCTATATTGTTAGTGTAGGCGCCATTACTGTGGTTGGCAGAACAACATCGCCATTCAAAGCGCCATTACTAAATATCCGCTTTGTCGCCAGCTGAGAAAGCACCCTCCCCCCACCAACATCGTGCTTGTAGTCTGAAATTTCTTAAGCGACCTCTCTTAAATTTAGATGTTTTTTAATAAATGTGGTATATAATTTCATAAATACCTCTAAACAATCATTCTGGTATCACTGAAACGACGGTAACATGGTTGAATATCGACATCTTTTATGTATCAACAACCACGATATAAAAGATGACCAGGATTTTTACATGAGAAAAACATTCTAAGACGCAGAAAGATAAAAACACACCTGTGAAAGGTCAGTGGTGAATCTTTAATATACCTATTACTGCAATTTAAAGCTAGACAAGAAATCGGCATTGAGTTTGTCTACGCAAACTTCAAACGTAAACATACGATGAAGGCCATTTTTTGCCAACCAAAGCAATGGCCGACAGGCATTCAAATGGGGACGCGTTGGTGGCGCTGAAAGCAGCTCATGAGCGATCTACTCATTTCATATCGTTGGTAGAATTTTCATGTCTACTCTACGGAATCTCTGAAACACTCAGCGCCAACGCATCTGAGTCGACTGAGCGCATCCAGCCGATCCAGCCTGCCGACTTACCCCCTTTCCGGTCTCTCTGTTAGCTGGGATTGACCGTCTCCCTGTTCGAATTCCACCATCATGGCACCGAAACGTGTGGCAGCTATTGAATGCGAAATTTGTAACGTTCAATTTGGATGGCGAAAACATTCATTTCATCGCCATATGCGTATACAGCATAAGCGTGAACCAACGATTTGTAAAGGGAGGAAATGTACGCTCCGCACCTTCACGTGTAAAACTAGGCGGGAATTAAGAACCCATGCGATGTCCGAACATCATGTCCCGGTAATAGAAATACTGCTGGACTTCACCACTATTGCAGGTGCTAAATTTTAATTAAAGAACGGCTAATTTATAGTTTACCGCCAGCTCTCCGATTTGTCCGAAATTGTACCTAAAGAACTTATAAGTTTCTTCTTTCTTTAAACTTAAAATATCAGATATTCGATTACATTTATAGGTCTAGTGACGTTACATAATGTAATTTAGAAATGATAGTGTAAACATTAAAAATTAAAAAGTACCATCTTTCGTTTTATTCCATTAATTGATTTATAAACACTGAACTTGAGTTGATGAAAAAAAATTGCACATTTGCATTGTAGTTTTAGATAGACTGATCTGTTTATGTCTATGCTTGTTCATTTTAGAATTTGAAACCTGGAAAGCAGGAAAAGAGCAGCAAACACGGTTATCTTTTCTTGTTGAATATACAACAGCTGCAAACGACAGCAAAACTAAGGTGTTTGCATGCCATAGAGATGGCTCGTACCAGTCAACAGCTTGCGTTAGAAGAATGAAAAACTGTGGATCATGCAAGATGGGTGGCAACTGTACAGCTGCTATTGAAGCAATTTTCTCTTGTACTGGGACTGAAGCAATTTCAAAATATAGATCATGATTTTGAACTGGGCCACCTTCGTTTGTCGCTTAGTGAAAAACAGATTATTACTGGTAAGTGTGACCTTAAAGTTGCAGCTATCCTTATTGATGTGTATCTTTGACATGTAATTTTTTTGTAATTTTTTTTTGTAGCAAAACTGAAGGAAGGTGTCAGCTTTGAAAAAATATTGGATGATATTCGAGACAACGTGGGAGATAAACTGGAGCGGATTCACTTGCTTGAAAGGGGAGATCTACTTAATTTCAGCTGTGCTGCTGGATTTAATAACTCTATTCGACGTGACGAAAATGATGCTCTCAGTGTACATCTATGGGTTCGAGAAATGCAAGCTTCTGAGTGTTCATTCATTTTGGCATATAAAGAACAAGGTTATATCGATGAATCCTACCCATGTCTTCAGAGAAATAATTTTTTCTTGCTATAATGACTCCATTGCAGGAGAGCATGGCAAAGCAGTTTGACTTCGATAAAATATGCATCGACTCAACTCATGGGACTAATGCATATGATATACAGTTAACAACAAT
>JAHWFO010053003.1:0-25919 GCA_023313115.1 Rhysida immarginata | reverse complement strand
ATTTTTTTATTTTTATTTTGTTTATGTCATGCATTTTATTTTTATTTTTTATTTTATTTAAAATTGCAAGCAATTGAAGCAATTAAATTGAAGTCAATATGTCAATAATTTTTTATTCTTTAATAAATAACTTTCACTTCTTTTGCTATTTCTTTTAATGAATTAGAATTAAAAATGAATTGCAAATATTTATTTACTACAAATATTTTAATAAAAATTTAAAAACAAAAGCTCTGGCCTCTTTCGTTTTGCTAGCTATTAAAATGGCCTTTTAATGAATTAGTTTTGAAAATTAGTTTCATCTAAATACACAAATGTACGTGATGGATCCCTATGTAGCACTTGTATCTGTCGTAAATATCGGTATCGTTGAGCTACTACATCCGTACGTTCAATATAAAACTTTCGATTGTTTTTTCATGCATGATGACGGCGAAGGAAGATCTTGACCCACGGTATCAAGTCCTCTCTTTAAACTTCGTGAAAACATTTGCAATTGTAGGATAATCTCCTTCTCGGTGTATTTCAGCAACACATGCCCGTGCAGCAGAAAGTTCAAATTCATCCAAGTTTTTAGCTTGTGACTCTCTTACCCTCTTTTTTCCCAGGCGAAGGGTTTGGCGCGCTTGCTTGCGTCTCCGAATTAGGCCTATAGTTACATCTTGAACGATTCTTCGAACGGATGTCGCCGATATTTATGTTGCTTTAGATGTTTCTTCTATTAAAGCAGAATTGCTTATATCAGGATCCTTATCTTTGAAATAGGAAAATGCATTCCACACAATCTCCCTAGCTTGGCTATGAAGAGTTCGTCCTCGAATTCCAACGGTGTTAGGTGTTATAGATGAACTAGCCATTATCATCGCGGGTCACTGAACGTTGTGAACGAATTGACGCCCGCGTAGATAATAGTGTTGCCGCGATCGATACTCAGATCGATCGATACTCGAGTACCGATGTTAGATTGAATTAGATCGAGTACTCGAGTACTGCTTGTGCTTCCGCCATTTCGATCAAAGATGGCGCCATGGACGAAAGAAACTATACTTATTAGTAGTGCTACTTATTATATGGAGCGTCATTTGGCCTATCGTTTTGTGCATCCATGAACGAAGAGCGTCATCACCAAATAATATATGACGATTACAGTTTTTTTAAATTTTATTCCTGCTAAATTATTGTGAAAACGATATGTGTTATTGATATCACAAAAAAATTACTTAAACAATTTAGTCTCTTTAAACAATTTAGTCCTATATACGTAAAAATTATATGCGATAGTGCTGGGCGATGTTCGATGTTAACATCAAACATCGATGACTATAGTACATCTATGTGGATTTCTTCGACCTTTTGATGTCGTTACGGCAGAAATGTCATCTGAGGCATCAGTTTCCCTGTCAAAAGTAATTAGTACCAACAGTTCGTAATTTGCAGAGATTGACAGCTTCTGCTAGAAGTGATGAGTGCAAAGCTGTTCAAGCAATAAGAGAAAAGTTGATCGCTGGCCTCACAGGAAGGTTCAAAAATATCGAGACAACACCATCTCTTGCAGTAGCCACTTATTTGGATTGAAGGTTCAAGAAAATGTGCTTTTTGGAACGTGGGGAATTAGCAGTTAGACGCGTTCAACGCGAACTCAGATTCATTTCTGGTTACGAAGTCGTGGAGCAGCAGCAGCCCTCATCAGAAGTAAACAATCTATCAGAAGATATTTGGACTGACTTTGATCAGCAAGTAATTTCAAGCGCTGTTGGACCTATGCAAGAGACCCGGCACAATGATGGCTATAAATATCTTAAAACCTTTTGAAATTGCAACTGTTGATATTTCAAGTGAATCTGATGTAACTATTTCAAAGGTTTTGCCTATTATTGGTTTGCTCCAGTCAAATGTGAAAGATGCCAATGATAACTGCCCATGCATATTGGGCTTTAATTTGATAAACGAAATGAGAGAACGGTTTTATAATACTGAAAAAAAATGAAGTATGTAATATTGCTACACTTTTGGATCCTAGATTCAAGTTAAGTGGATTTAAAAGTCGAGAAAATGTTGATCATGCTGTAAAATTACTAAAGCAAGAAATACGATCTCATGAAAATAATCTTCAGAACTTAAGTTCATATGAATTTAATAACACTGATACTGACTCGATAAATATTACTGAGACTGAAGAAGTTAGTCAAAAGTTTAGATTTTGGAAAAAATTTGATGATAGAATTGCAAACAATTAAAAGATTACAGAATTCCCAAAGAACTTCTGATGTTATACTAAAATCTTATCTAAATACAACAAATATTGCTAGAGATAAAAATCCACTAATTTACTGGCAAAATGAGTGTGATTCTGTTTTAAAAAGTTTGGCAGAAGAATATTTGTGTATCCCATGCAGCTCTGTTCCATCAGAGAGACTATTTTCTAAAGCTGGAGAGTTGATTAGTAAGAAAAGGAATAGGATTAAACCGAAGCTTGTTAATGAAATTTTGTTTTTAAACAAAAATGAATAATGTGATAAATTTGTTTGTAATTATTTCATAAAAATAAATGTTCGTTATTGCCATTAAAATGATTTTATTTAATGTTTTTTGTTGTTATTGTTGTTTTTTGTTTTTTTTTTCTTTTTACTTTACATGTTTTAAAAAAATACTTGATCAATACTCAAATACTCGAATACTTGGGTATGATCGAGTACTTGATCGATCGAGTATTGCATCTCTGATCGCGGTAACACTAGTAGATAATGAAGAAACCCCATAATTCCTTGCGCGATTAAGCGATTGCCTGACATGATTAATCGATATCAACACTAAGCCACGCCTACTCCAACTCTCCCTGGATGAACTATAATACCTCTAGATATCATCTACAAAAACAGCTGAAATTACATTGAGAATATACGCCACCTTACGTGTTTGCCAATGGCGAATGCTCCACTTCCGTTGGCACTAGTAGCGCTCAGCGACATGAATGAGGCACTGCCGGTCTCTTTCTTTCTGTCTTTCCCTGGTCCTTACCAAAGATACCTAACACTCCATATAATATAATATCAACGGTCATTACTGATTTTTCTTACAGGGACTCCAAAACAAACACGACTGACACGACCTCTTTTGTCGTTAAAACTAAGCTAGTCGAGGAAAACATTTGCAATTTACATTATGATCAATATGGGCAAAAGCACATCATATCATTTACTTCTTGTATGGACTTAGACGTTGCCAAGGGGAGTAGGGGGGGATTTGCCCCTATTCTAAATCAAGTAAACATATACTTGAGTTTTGCTGAAAATAAGATGTACACGGCCAAACTTTAGGAGTATTGGTATTGCCTTTATTCAGCAAAGATGGAGCTAATATTTGGTCCACTATTCCACATAAATTTCTCACCTGTATATTTGACCCCCCCCCCTCCCCCCATTCCTGATTACGTCCATGGGTTTGGATTTGTTGGTTTACCCAGCCTTCTAACTTTATTCATCATTTGTCCTTATCTTCCAAAGTTCATTGTGTTATTTTTTTCAGAAAGGATAAAATATCATGAACTCCCAAAATTAGCAACAAACATTTCATAGCATATACATACTCCAGATTGAAGGATCACTCATCGCATATGGCACAATTCCATCACTGTACAAGAAAGCAATTACAGAAGAACGAATAAAGTTAAGGATTTTATAACCATAGTGTATTTTTTTTTGGTTGTGTTCAGACATTGTTTTTTCAAATAAGACCTCTGACGGACAGATACATTTCTTTACACTACAAAACATAGAAACGGATTTTCTTTATAATTCTATTGAGAAAATAAATGTCGAATCATGATACCTAGAAAATACTTATTGATGAACTGAGGAACCATATTTGGTTATTGTTTTTAATCCAAAATCATAATGTTTAAAGATACATTTTATTTTATTAGTAACTAGTGATATTATTATGATGTTTAAATTCAGTACAAATGGATTTTATATTTGGAACTATCTATGTACCACCTACTACTCCAATGAAGGATTTTAAAAACTTTATTAATGATTTAGAAAGTAAAATTTTAATATATGATTGTCTAATATAATGGGATTAGAACAGATTAACACTGTACAGAATTGTAATAAGCGCATTTTAGATTATATTTTTGTGAATGTAAATAATTTTAAAATAAGCGAGGCTTCTGATGTTATCACTCATAATGATAAATATCACCCATCAATTATTTTAGCACTTCCATTAGTGAATGATTTTAGATGTTATGATGTGATTTTTAGATATGATTTTAGACACGCTAATTTTTTAAAAATTTATGAATCTCTGCGTGATATTGATTGGTCACCATTATACTGTATGAAGGATACAGAAGAAGCGGCTGTTTTTATTAATGAAACCTTAATTGATAATATACGTAAATATATACCATATAAGAAGTTTGATATATTAAATAATGGTTCATGTAAATACCGCTTTCCTGATAGAATTAGGAACATATTTAAATTGAAGAAAAAGTTTTATAACCTTGCAAAAAATATACAAATAAATCATATAACGATAAATATGAATATTATAAAAAACTACTTTAAAAAATAATTAGGGAATGGGATGCGAATAAGATTCACAATATTGAGAAAAATATTAATATTGAACCAAAAAATTTTGGAATTACTTTAATAGAAAGAGGACATCATTAAGCAAGAATACATTTGAGGAACACTATAATATTTTAACTCCAGCTCAATTTGTGGATTGGTTAAATTCAAAAGGTATTTTAATAGAGGGCCTGGCATATACACAACATTCTAGAAGTGCTGAATGTCAATATCAATGGTCGCATATCGATAGTGATGACATCATAAAAATAGAGAACATTGAAATTATCGATATAATGAGGGCTATACAGTCGTTAAGTCCTCATTATGTCGACATTAATGATATCCCATTTTATATTGTTAAAGCTTGTAGTGAATTAATTGCTAACCCACTAGCTTTTCTAATTAACCTATCACTGAAAACTGAAATTTTTCCAACATGCATTAATAAAACTCATCTTATACCTATATTTAAAAAAGGCGACTATAAGGACATTCATAATTACAGATTTGTTAGTAAAACCTCTTTTATATCTCGAATATTTGATAAAATAATTTTTTTTAAATTAAGCAAACTTATCATGAAATACTTACCTGATTCTCAACATGGATTTGTTAATAATAAATCCACATTAACTAACCATTTAACAATGATTGAACATATAAATAAGGCTTTTCAATCTTCGACACAACTGGATTTAATCTCTATAGATTTGTCCAAGGCATTCGATATGGTGGATATTGATCTACTTTTATTTAAGTGTGGAGCATTTGGTATCTCAAAAAATATTCAGAACTGGATATATTCTTACCTTTCAGGTACGTCTATTAAACTTAAATATAAGGGGAACGTATCATTATCTTTTTGTCGCCGAACAGGGGTTCCTCAGGGTACATCACTGGGGCCATTATTGTTTAATTTTTTTCTTATTGATATTATGAACTCTGTTGATGAAGATATCGGATTAATTATGTTTGCTGATGACATCAAGATTTTCAATATTGTCTCTAACAAACAAGATTGTAGATACTTACAGAGTAATTTGGATTAAAATGAATAAATTAAAAATCAATACTAATAAATCTATTTCAATTACATTTTCACATAAAGTCATGCCAATTTATTATAATTATAAAATTAATAATATTGAATTAACAAAAGTTGATAAAATATCTGATCTCGGTATTATATTTGACGTTAAAATGAATTTTGATAACCATGTTAAAACAGTTACAGCTAAATTAAATAGATCAATAGGTATGATTATTAGGAAGGGGCAAAATTTCACAGAAATTAGGACTTATAGTAGACTTTACAATGCTTTTATTAGACCTTTGTTTTTATACAATTGCATTATTTGGTTTAAGGTACGGCGACCAGATTTTTATAGGGGCAACCTGGGACGCGCGGGGGGGGGGGGGGTATCTCAAACGTTCAACAATGAACTCAAAGAGTTCGAAATACGTATATGCGGAATAGAATCCAGTTGTGGACAAGAGGTTGTTGTCTTATGATTATGATTAAAACATTACGGTTTAAAAAACACGTGGCGTTTTTTACACAAAACAACTACAGCTATAAATCCCTTCCTCTCCTTAATCCCTATCCCTGCTGGCATGGCATAGCGCCATGCCCTATCCCTACGTTTAAGATGTGACGTAGCGCCTTGGCCTTCTTTCAGGGGGTGTTGGTATTAGGCACTAATATGGAGTGATGTGATGTCATGTTGGGCAGTGTGACTTGGAAACAGAATGGAATGGGGCTTTAGTCGAAAGAAAAGTATGCAGTTCTTCGGAAAACGTCCCAACCCGGGACATTTCCTGACCTTTCGGGGACGCCGGGACGGGTGATGCGAAAATAGGGACGGTCCCGGGTAAAGCGGGACGTCTGGTCACCGTATTTAAGGGAAAAGAAACACATATTCATCCAATACAGGTGGCAATAAATAAATTTATAAGATACGTAGGTTGGAAATTCAAAATTGAATATCATAGAGTTATGGAAAGTATGAGGATAAATTTGGTCTACCATGAACTCTTAATACAAGATATGACTGCATTGTTTAAAATTTATAAAAATGGTTATAACTGTACTAATCTCTTATCACAACTTAATTTCTTTGCTCCACCTCGACCTATTAGAATAAAAAAAACATTTCTTACATATCGACTTACCACTGATTATCTCAGAGGTACATTTTTTAATAGAGCACAATCATTTTTTAATTACTATTTTAATGATATAGACCTCGGTGACTGTAATTTTAAGCATTTTAAGAATTTTATCAGTAATACTATTGTTAATAGGAATTAATTTGTATCATATTATACTCTGGTTTTACTTTATAACGTTATTATTTATTGTATCTGTAATTATTGCTCGTTTTGGGCTTATGCCTGTTGAGCAATATAGTAAGAATATATTGAAATAAATTGATTAATTGATTAATTGATTAATTATTATGCTTTAAAATTTCTAGATCCAATTCTTTAGATTTTTACGAATGGGGGCTGTCGTTCTGTTTTTTCTTGTTCTTACTATGAAAGCAGTTTTTATAATTCTATAAAAATATTTTGAAAAATACATTTACTTACCTTGATCATTTAGTTAGAACGCATTTAAGATCATGGTGAAGTATTGCCTTTAAATATAAAAAGCTCCTTGCTTAAGCAAAGTGGTTTCCATGGCTATTGGGAAAATCGATTTCCTCCCAAAGTTTTACTTTCACTTTCTGGTGACCTTCTTAGTACTGTATAGGTCGGGGAAAAACATCAATAAATTGAAAGAGTGGGTGTACTAGGTGTAAATATTGAACTGTTTTACTCCATGGTTACGGAATTTCCTTTTTTATTCACATGAGATTAGTGACGACTTCAATATGACGTTTCAGTAGAAGGATCAAAATATCGTCACAAGAAGCCGCTGCTTTACTTCTCTTTGCTCTAACTGATATCTTGCATCTTCTAAACATTCATAACTTACTGATCTAATAATTTCTAAATAAATATTAAAATTTATAACTGTAATATCTTCATAAGCACTGCTACTATTTATATTTATAATTAAAGCACTCGGAATTAAAGCTCGAAATAGTGTAGACCCCCGTTTTATGTCCGTAATCCGTTCCGGAACGGCGGACGTAAATCGAGCCGGACGTAAAACGAAACCCGATTTCCCATAGGGTCCAATTATAAAAAATTTATTCCGTTCTGGACAAAAAAGTGACCCCCCCCCCAAATTATTCCTACAGTTAAAAAAGGCAGAAAACATGCAGTGACCCTTCCAAAGTTTTACATGCTTTGTACAGTTAAGTTTTTTTATTACAGAATCAAAAAATTCTGTCTCCTGCTCTTTTCTTTTCTTCTCTCTTTTTCTTTTTTTTATAACTTTTTACACATATTTTTAGTTCTTTTTTCTTCTTCCCTTTTTAGTCTTCAGAATCTGAGGAACTGATAACTCCCCTCTCTTGTCCAACAGCTAATCCGGTCTTCTGTTTCTTTCAAGGAGAAATCTTGAAATAAAAACTGTAAAGAGTAGTTGGCTTCTCTCTCTTCTTCGGCATCAGTATGATTCACACCTCAAATTCAAACCCCTGAATTCACACCCCAAACACTTCTGCCTTTTTTTGTTGTTGTCGTTTACTGTTTTTAACGTTTTACAGGAAAACGCGATAGGGTACATCAACACTTTCGCGTACATTGCGGGAAAATGCCATCAAGGCTTCCGGGTACTTTGCGTATCAGCGAACTCGAATTTTTGCGGGTGGGTGAACGGCGATTGCGGACATAAGGCGGGCACGGACGTAAAACGAATCCAGGGCCGTAAAACGAACGTAAATCGAGGCGGACGTAAAACGGGGGCCTACTGTATAATCATTGGCGGCTCGTAGCTAATTTTTTGGGGGTGCTGCGTCAGAAAATTGTAATTTTTTCACGAACTAAGGAACAGCTACTGACATTAAGCTTAAGGATCATGTAAATACATGTATAAGAATAGTAGTAAAGAAAAAAAAAGACATTATATTGAATGTTATCGATATCGAAAGTGAAAGTGGGGGTGCTGCAGTGCCGCAATGCCTATGGACGAGCCGCTAATGTGTATAATTAAAAAGTGGAGAGCACAAGTTTCTTTTTTCGCTGTTTTCGAAAGTAGCCGCTACATGGCTTCACGTCAGCTGTCATTATGAGAATGTTTTAGATCTTATGAACTGTGGAAGGTTCGATGCTTTTAGGCTCTGCCTTAAGGTTATAGAAGGAGTAATCGTAAATTTTAATTTTTACCGAAAGCAGAAGACCCTTTTAGGAAAAACATTGATTCAATGAGGAATTTATCGGTAAATTTATTTTCTGGGCCCTTTTATTTATTTATTTATTTTGGTTGAACTGACTTTTAAGTACACTTTACGTCTTTTTGAAAATCAAACGATCACTGAAAGAAATCCTTCTCCACAACTTGAACTTGGTTTTGTTATTAATCGATTATTTATTTTTAAGCATATATTTTTTTATTTTAAATTTATAATCGTCTTTTTTAAGCATTAAATTTATAACCGTAATTGAATAAATTGTCCAGGAGTTTGTTTTTTTTACTGTTCTACCATTTTTGGTAGCGGTTTTTATTACTCTTCTACGCGTTTCGAGTGAACCTCATCGTGAGAAACTATGCATACTAATAAATCAGTTTTGGATACATCATTGTTTATACAGGGTGTTTATGAATTCCATTGCCAGCCTTGGAGAGGTAGTAGGGCAAGTCAAAACTTACAACTATTTCGAATACCATTTTTCCCACAAAAACGTTGTAAACGAGTTAAAAAGGTGTAAAGATCCCGGCTAACCCCCGTGAATGCTGCACTGCACGGCCTCGCAGAGCTGCATGCAAAGCAGGAAATTAGCAACGAAACCATTAATTGGTGAATTATGATATGCAGCTCCGGACAATTTATTTGTTCAAATCTAGACACGGTTATTACAATGTGATATTGAACAATTAAAGCAGCTGTTCGAATTAACGACCCTGGGCTGTGATGCAGGACGCGCATTTCCGTTGCATGTTCTGTCGCAGTCTTTCAAACACTTCTGGTCTTTGCTGAACCCCTCTGCAGGCGTCAAAGATTCTTGCTCGTCAAACTGGCTACTGGAGTAACATAAACCAGGCTTTTCAAATGACCCCATAAGAAAAAGTCCAGCAGCTTTAATCCGGTGATCTCGGTGGCCAGTTAATGGGGCCCACCTTTACCTATCCAACGTTGAGGGAAGGTTTCATCGAGAAACTCACGCACGGCCAGGATGAAATGCGCTGGTGCTCCATCGTGCTGCAGCTACATCGGCCGTCTGACTTCCAAAGACATCTTCCACCATTCCAGGCAGGATATCTTGAAGAAACATGAGATAATGCTCTCTATTCAGGTTTGGTGGTAGTACATGCGGTCCGATAATCTGGTCATGTAGAATTCCAGCCCAAATGTTGACATGAAAGCGTTCCTGATGGCCGGAGATGTGTGTGGTTGGCTGGTTGGTTGGTTGGAGTTTTAAGGCGCGCGGAGATGTGTGTGTGGGTTATGTTCGTCCCAACTATTGCTGTTGTCGCAATTGAACATGCCCTTCTTGGTGAATCATGCTTCATCCGAAAATAACACAAGTGTGCCAAATACAGGATTGTTAATAACACTCTGAAGGTACTATTCGGGAAATTCCACGCGTGGTACATAGTCTCGACGTCGTAAAGCCTGAATTTTCTGTTTGTGATAAGGATGTTGTTGGTGCTCATGTAAAATGTTCCATACAGCCGTGTGATTGATGCCCATGTCATGTACAACTGCACGGGTGCTTGTGGATGGGTTATCTGCAATTCTTTGCAGCACGTGCTCTTCGACATGTCGTGTTAGCACAGTCCTTAAAGAACCAACGTCATGCCTGCTGGGTAGAAATTGTTCCGTTTCTCGTAAGCACCAGTCAATCGCCACAAATGTTGCACGACAAGGATGTCGTCTACGAGGGAACCTACGATAGTAGATAGACACCAGGAATAGGTGCATATTAATGAGATGGGCGTGGTCAATTAAACCTCGATTTCCACCAATCAACGTGCAGGATTCGCATCACGTGACCCCCCACCTCCACCCTACCCCTGCCTGACGTCACAGACGTTCAACCGATCCGTGTGCAGAAGGCGACTCACGTGCCAAACACCACCTCTCCCCCCTCGTTACGTGTCACGTGACCACCCATCCCCCCTTCCTGACTTCACTGACGTTCAGCCAATCAGCGTGCAGAAGATGCCTCACTGAGTGTTGCCCTTTTAATTTGGGCGTTGGCCATTTAATTTGGGCGTTGGCCTTTTAATTCGGGCGTTGGTTTTTTTAATTTGGGTGTTGGCCGTTTAATTTGGGCGTTGGCTTTTAATTCGGGTGTTGGCCTTTTAATTTGGGTGTTGGTCTTTTAATTTGGGTGGGGCCTGGAATAAAATTAATTTTCTAATCCTCTGATATACCCCTGGTGCTGGAAACACGGCGGACATTTAATGGGGCTTTGAAAAAAGGTGCGTTAACTGAAGTCCGCCTTGGTGTTTCCAAACATTCGAGGAATCCTAGTCCTCTAGGTCTCGCCTGACGCCGCGTACCCAAACCCCGTCGGTTGGCCTCCTGGATGGCTCGTGCGTCTGTGTGTTGTGGACCCAAGCCCCGGAGAGACCTTCCATTTCAAACCCTTGTTGTTTCAGTTTAGATCCTACATTCACGTTGTAAACACGTAATTATATAAAGCTAATGACCGATATCTGCATTTTTCATGAAGCCAATGGAGCGAACTACGCCCACCATACAGAAAGGATCGTTGCTTCGACTTTGTAGTGCTTGTGTATTATTGTTGTTGATTGCATTGCATTGTATGAGCGGTTATGAGGAAATTTTAAAACTGATGCATTACGTTGAAAATAACACCATCACCCAAACGGATAATCCTCCTCGAAAATAAATCATTTGTAGGTGATGTTTAAAAAACGTTGTGGAGTACGAGTTTATTTGGTGATATTTCACGTGAGATAAAAACGATTTAAAGACAAATATCGATACCGCGAAAACCGTCTACAGAGAAATACCGCAATCGTAAAAACGGTCTACCGATTATTTCCGCTGTCGTGAAACCCGTCTGAAGAGAAATTCCGCAATCGTAAAACCCGTCTATGGAGAGATTCCGCAATCGTAAAAACCGTCTATGGAGAGATTCCGCAATCGTAAAAACCGTCTATGGTGAGATTCCGCAATCGTAAAAACCGTCTATGGAGAAATTCCGGCTTTGCCAAAAACATCCTTACCTGTAATCCCTTTGTGATAAACTGTACCTTGTATAATTGTGCAGATTATGAATTACGTAAGTTGTGACTTTTGAAATAAAGAGCGTTTAAAAGAGATTTGCGTCATTCAACATTCAACATAGCCTTTGTAAACTCTTTCAGTAGTTGTCTCTATCACCTCCTTTTTCATCATGGAAATAAATGCAACGGTTAAATTTACGCAATACTTTTCGGCTCTTATCGCTGGTAGTTCGGGGTCCGGCAAGAGTACCTTAGTAGCTCAAATGTTGAAGTATAGAGATGAAGTGATGGACCCGCCGCCTACGGAAATAATTTACTGTTATGGAGCTTTAATCCCGCCGGTTGTTAAAAATCTGAACTTACCTAACATTACGTTTCATGCCGGGGTGCCGGATGAAAAATTGATACACGAACGCATACCTGAACAGGCTTTACTGATTTTAGACGATTTATTAAATGAGGTGAAAAACAACGACCTTGTTGAGAAAATCTACACGCGCTACAGTCATCATCTCAACTTCTCTGTGTTGTTAATCACTCAGAACCTCTTTGCACATTTGAAAATTATCCGTACAATAAGTTTAAATACCCAGTTCATCTTTCTACTAAAGTCACCCAGAGACGTAGGACAGATTCGCACCTTGGCCTCGCAAACAGGTTACGGACGCTTACTCATCGAAGCCTTTAAAGATACCACTCGGGAACCCCATAGTTATTTACTGCTTGATTTAACTCAGAGTTGTCCTGATGTTCTGAGATTGCGTAGTAAGATTTTTCCGCCCGAAAAACCTATCGTGGTTTATGCGGATAAAGCGCGGGTTTAAAACCGCCGAACGTCATTTTAAAATCGGCTGAATAGGGTGTTGATACAACGATGATTCCTCTGATTGTGAAACATCGTCATTTTCTAGGAGCTTTGAAACACTCGTCTCCTCAGCATAGGAAAGTATTAATGCAATATGCCACTCTTAATCAAGTTAAAGCGTTGTGCGAGATCTGTCATAACATTCTACATCGTAGAGTCGACTGGACACCACCCATTAAACAACATTTGCGGAAAATAAAAGGTCTAGCCCATAAAAAAATTTCATTAAGGGCCAAGAAAACTTATCTGAACCAACGTGGGAACGGATTCTTGCTACCTCTTTTGTTAGGAAGCGTAGCTGCACCTATTTTGAATAAATTAATTAGTTAAGAACATGCAAAAGTACGTTTTACTACCGGCTCACGAATATCAAAGGTTCCTTCACGCTACGAACCAGAGCGTCCCTGTGTCATCGCGCCCCGTTGAACATGGTCAACCAAAGACTGAACCTAGTGTGGTTAATGATGTTGAAAAAAAACGTAATAAACAATTGGATTCTCAAATCAATGAGATTTTAAAAGCATCAAATTTGAATGTGCATCAGAAAATGGATCTTTATTTAAACACACTTCAAAAATATCTAAGAGCAAGGCGTCGTGAAGCTCATTCGAAACGAACAAGTCTTTCAACCCAAACTGACCCTCAACCACCTTCAAACCCGTCTTGAATACCACAGACGCCGTCACCGCAATCCCTTCAAGAAACACCTACTTATCTGTATCCACAACAACTCGTCTATTCATCCGATTTTCGCACGCCTGCAGACTTAAAAGAAAAAACCCTCGCCGACCGTGATATTGCCATGGCTAGCGGATTCGAGGAGGCTTACGACGAGCACAATCGGCCTGATAACATAGTGAGTTTGCCTGTTGAACAGCCTTCCCCACGTACCCGTTTCATAGAGACACTACGAAAGAGATCTGATGTTATCACATGGAATAAAAAAGGAACTGTGTCCATCGGAGGTAAATCAATACGAGGATCGAACATTAATAGTTTAATACAAGACGTATTATCACCCATCCCCAACCTGAAGAAACCTCTACCTGGGAGAACCCTGTTTACCGACGTGATATATCATGTCGACATCCCCGAAGAATTAATCGTGAATCCCGTGTACCGCCCGACGCATGCATCTGACACGCCAAAGCTCCCTTGGTTACATTATGATAAATAACAATTTAACGTAAAATATTAGGCTGTATTGCAAATGATAAAATTTATTTTAACGTCTGTAAAAAAATAAAAATTGAATAAAAATGTAATTCAATGCGTGAAAACCGTTTATTGTGTGATTTATTTATTTATTTATTAAAAGTAACCACAAATAAACACAAATTCAAGCTGAATACAAAAAAAGTTTATTCGAACAAATGAATATACAGAAATTGAATAAAACAGATAATAAGAATAATAATAATTAGAATAATTAAACAGAGTCATTTAAAGGCTTGCAACATTGGTTCCATTTGGTCTTTTGGCAGATATTAAATTCAGAGGTGCTAGTATATTCGTCTTGGATGATTTCGCATTTCACGAGTAAGTCGTTCAAAAGTAGTTCATTTGTATAAGTATTGTTCAAGATGTCTACCGTAGAATAACCTCTGGCTGCTAATTTCAGGTAATGT
Source organism: Rhysida immarginata (assembly GCA_023313115.1). Classification (NCBI taxonomy): domain Eukaryota; kingdom Metazoa; phylum Arthropoda; class Chilopoda; order Scolopendromorpha; family Scolopendridae; genus Rhysida; species Rhysida immarginata. Next base: position 11,531 of record JAHWFO010053003.1, on the reverse strand, counting down.
ATACAGTGATGACCGCATGTGTCAGACGTCTGATGTTGCACTATTCTCGTGTTGTAGATCCATTTTTCCGAGTGCATAAGCATGAACTGGTGGAATTGCGGTTGAGGAAACATTCCGAAAGAATCAAAGATGTATGCTTGTTTGCAGGACGGTATAAAAAAACCCACCCAATGCGAGCCTGGTTTGCTGGAATCATCCGTATTAGCAATGAGTAAAGCTGGATGCAGAGGTTCGAGTTGAAGCACCAAGTCCTCCGGGAAAACACCTCTTGCCATAGTACATGTGAATGGATCTCTCTCGAGAGCCCTCCATAGCTCTTGCGTGTCCATCGAACTTAATTTGTGAAATCGAAGCTCACGGTTCTGTCTTTATTGATTTCCAAGAGATTCTGATATTGACAATAAGCAATCAGATTCACCGAATTTGCTAAAGGTTCGGAAAACTAAACTTCAACGCTTAACGTACCGTTACGTATAAGGTTATATCTATCTGTATAATAATTCCTGTCCCCCGAAAGATCAAAGGCCAGAAACGTGTAACCAGAACCGTAATCGAACTGACTGATGTCAAATTCTCTGTCTTCTTTCCAAATCCCAAGTGCTTTCATGGAATGAACAAACTCTCTCAAGTATGACCCAGAGGAAAAATTCGGCGTCAGAGGGTTTAGAGGTATTGCATGAGTATCCAATGAGAGCGAGAAGAAAGATAGATTGAAATGTTGAAAGTTGAATGGATTCGAAGTAAAAGGACCATTCTGGGCTTCACTCGATGTAAATGCAAAAATCAACCGGGAGGGAATCTGACCCGTAATTAAGTTCTGTATGACGTGATTTCTAGTTCCCGTAGCAATACTCACGGACCTCATTTCAACCGTCCGATAGGGTAAAATGCGTTAGTGGTTTGCAGAGTCTTTGCATGTGCTAATAGCGTGGCTGTGTTAACTTTAACTCTCTCGACATTCAGCGTTGCTTTTCGGATTGTAATCTGATAATTTGGGTTAGCTACGTCAGACATCAGAGCAAAGGAGGGTTTACTTCTGTAAAGCCTCAGACGAAAATCCGTAGAGTTTAGTAGCAATCGACCCTGCCGAAAGATGTCTAAATGGAGCGGGCCTTCCATGTAGTAAATGCCGTTTCGTGCGAGTCTTTTACGTAACTTAAACCCATTGTTTGCATCGTCAACATTGTCCATTTTACTGCTCATGTCTTTACAATACCCTCCTGTTGTGAGTTGACTTTGTTTAGAAGTCTGCCCATAGTTCAAAAGAGTTTCAAAATAAGCTCTGTACGGATATAAGTTATTACTATGACTAACTAACGTATCACCTAGATAGCAATCGACTTGTGAGAATAGCGAATGTAAGAAAAGGTTCACAGGTCCTGTTTTATCACCAGCTGGTAACGGTCCGTCCCCTTTGTTGATAACGACTTCTAAGTTTAATGTAGATTGATCGAGATCCGTGTAAAAATCGGCCAAACCAGGTACGTAGAATTCAATAGGGCCGTCTTGGCTGATGATGGCTGTTGGCTGGTACCCCGTGACGTGTCGCTTTTCCTGTTGGCCGCTCGTGTGAGGTATAGAAAAAATGTCGAGATCGCTGTTGAGACATTCAGTGCTCAGCTGGTGTATCATTGATGCCATGATTACGTATGTATTAGGCGAAAACCGATGATAAAGGACGTATGTTTAAAATCGGCTTAGAACGTAGTTTTGTCTGTGTTTTTGTCGACTTCTTCTGTTTCTTCCTCTTCTTCTTCTGTTTCTTCTGCCCGTTTTTCAGTTTTTTTGAACGCTGCACTCGACTTCTTTGTCTGTATTCACTCTTTAGAAAGCTCTCCACGCTGTTCCCTCTGGGTCGTTTTACATGTGAATGAGTAGGAAATGTCGAATTTCGTCTTTTAACGCGACCTCTACCTCTCTGAACTCTAGCACCCATTTCCTGCAGGGCATTACCTCCAGCTTTTTTCATACGTGATGACAGTGACTGTTTAAAATTTTGACCTTGTATCACATCATTAAAAACGGAAACACCGCCCTTTAGGGCATGCCGACCGAGAATCTTGCCCACGGATTTGAGTAAAGGTGTTGCCAAGCGAAACAGATTTGAAAACACTGAACCAATCCCATTGCCTCTCTGGAAAACAGACCCTCTAAACACAGGTAAACCATTCCCTCTCTGGTTTAAATAGTAACGCGATATTACTTCCTGGCTCGGCTGATAGGGGATATGCATCTTGAAGTAATCGAGGAGGAGAGAAAAAAGAAATCAACCTCGCACTACAGTTGTTTCTTACGAAAATGTAATTTCACTATGGTTTTACCTGTTAAAAACGCGAGTAAATCACCGTGGTCGGAATGAACCGCGATTTCAATCGCGTCAATGACGTTTTTACTTAAGGGAAAGTAGTCGGGTGAATGAAAAGTCTGATAAATCACTTCTCGTCTGGCATGTGAAACGGGTATGATTCGTAGGAGCGGAGCGAATGTGTTACCCACGACCTGCGGTTGTATGATGTCTGTATACAGATAAAAACCATGTATGCCACGCGTAAGATCTATTGGGATTGAACCCTCACCGATAACGAGTACTAGGTCGGCGAGTTCAGCCTGTAAACCCAATGTGTAACATAAACCCTCGCTAAAACTAATATAGCGACCTTCTGTGCATTTGAAATGAAAACATTTGTTAGGTGTGAGATTGATTTTGTAAAAAGCCTGTTCTTTCAATGGAATCAACTTAACGAGCGCCTCGACAACATCGCTACGACTATCATAATACCCCTCGGGAATTTTTAAGATGCACCGTTCTGGAGTGTCAGGCGGATCAAGAATAACACAGCTGATAAAAGGGCATAGTAATAGGTGTTTAAGGGCATAGTAATAGGTGTTTTCAATTTCTTGTTCAGAAACCTAGCCGGTATAAATCCATTGTTGACAGCGGCTGGGAATTCGATGAACCGTGTTGAGGAGCCCGTAAACAATACAAGATCATCAACAATCTTTGTCTCGACGCCTGCCTTTCTAAAACTATCTTTTAGAAAATCAATTGCGGCTTCCCTATTTTGCAGTTTGGTACTCTTAAATTCAAAAATTTTTTGATAAAGAGGTGCCGACTTGGGATACCTAAACGTAACAGAAAAATCGGATACCCACTTAAACGGCCGATTGTAATCCGGAGTTAGAGAGAAACGGTCCTCGTAGAAAATGTTTGGCGAAACATTGAACAACTTACAGAATTCGGGCGTGTTAAAGCGAATCCCGACATTCAGCGGCAAACTCATGATGACATTGTGGTCTAAAGAAGGGTTATGGTAAATGAGAGCATCTTTCAAATAGGCTTGTAACACCAATTCAACTTCGATTATGAAAGTCTGGAATGTCGGAGTTCTTACTGGTGAAACAATGCTGAAATCGATTTGTTCATCTATGTGATCAGCCTTGAAACCTATTTCGAAAGTGTTGTTTACAGTCGTAATGTTCTTGAAGAGGGCAGGGAAATGTGTTTCCGATAAACCAACCTCCCATCGTCCTTGGAAACGCAGCGTCCTCAAACACCTCCTCTGTCCAGTTTGGAAGATAACCTTTATCAAATATGTTTTTCACTTTCGAAATACGTACGTAATCACCGACTTGCAACCTTGGCTTTGTTTGTGGTGCTGCTGTATAATAACTCTGTTGTTTCAGCCATAGAGCTGGGGCATTTCGTTCATTGACATCAGCTGGTGCCATACCCAGGGCTCTGTGATTGCGTTGGTTGTAGCTTAACACGAGATCCGGTAAGACGTCGATGTATCTGTGTTTGTTGGTAAATGTAAAAAACTTAAACATCCTCGTTTTTAACGTACGGTTGAATCGTTCGATCGTAACGGCTTTCAAATCTGATTCTGTGGTGAAGAAATCGATGTCGAGTGCTTTAAAATAATCTTGAACGTGTTTGTTTAAAAACTCCTTCCCTTTATCGCTGTTCACTTTTACAGGAACACTGCTGAGTGTGAAAATTTTTTGAAAGGCTTTCTGAAGTTCGAGTCCCCTCTTCGTTTTTAGAGGAATGACCCACGCATAGCGCGAGAAAACGTCGATGCAGGTAAGTAGAAATTTATAACCATCGTTCTGTTTTGACAGACTGGTTAGATCAACCAAGTCCACTTGAAATTGTTCAAATGGCGCATATACACGCATTCGATTACGGGGGTAATGATGACGCACCGGTTTATGCAGCGTATAAGCTCTCACGCCCATTAACCATTCACCTGTCTCTTTTTCAGAATGATTTGTTTGTTTAGCTAAACCTCTCACGCCACCAAAACCGGCCGCATTAGCGGGGTTAGAAAATGCCTCATCCATGACAAAAATTTAAATTAAGTTATGTAAAGAACACATCTGTATTTATTTGAAACAGCAGTCGTAGAAAAAACTGTAAAAGAGTTTGGAAAAAATTGGGGTACCCGAGAAACAATAGTGAATTAGTAATTAGGCAATTAGGTAATCCGCTGAGGCGCCAGTACTGAAGCCGCTTGCTCATTTAGGTAGTATATAAGCGAATCGACCGGTGTTCGCTTGTAAGACAGAATCAGCTAAGTGGATTTTGCTGAGAGCAGCAGGACCCCTCTAATCTCTCAGGATTAGAAAATTAATTTTATTCCAGGCCCCACCCAAATTAAAAGACCAACACCCGAATTAAAAGCCAACGCCCAAATTAAACGGCCAACACCCAAATTAAAAAAACCAACGCCCAAATTAAAAGGGCAACACTCAGTGAGGCATCTTCTGCACGCTGATTGGCTGAACGTCAGTGACGTCAGGAAGGGGGGATGGGTGGTCACGTGACACGTAACGAGGGGGGGAGAGGTGGTGTTTGGTCACGTGAGTCGCCTTCTGCACACGGATTGGTTGAACGTCTGTGACGTCAGGCAGGGGTAGGGGGGAGGTGGGGGGTCACGTGATGCGAATCCTGCACGTTGATTGGTGGAAATCGAGGTTTAATTGACCACGCCCATCTCATTAATATGCACCTATTCCTGGTGTCTATCTACTTACGATGTCGTCTATGTGGGCCATTCAGATGCCACAGTGGCCCGATGTTGGAATCAATGGGTACATGAGGGCACCCATGCACGTCGTGCAGGTCTGGTCAGCCAACAAACACTACCCCAAGGGAAAACCGTCGTAGGGTGCTCCAAGCAATAAGGAATCCCATGGCATCTGCACCCGCCATCTGCGAACATGTACTGGAGACTATACAACACCCCGTCAGTTCCCGCACATTGTCTCGACGACTCGCATCTGCCCGACCGGGGTCCTACTGCCCCATGCTTCAGTTACCATTAACACCACAACACCAATGCCTGCGCTTAGAGTGGTGCCTTGCCCGGGAGGCATGGACAGAGGACGACACGACATGGAGTGATGAGTCCCACTTTTCCATGACCTCCAATGACCATCGTGTTCGCGTATGGCGGCGTCAAGGGCAGAGGGCACAACCCTCGCATATTATGGAGAGACACACAGGCGTAACCCGGGGACACAGCTAAGGTTAGCGTTATTGTTTGACGCGCCGGACACGTCTGATCTATGCCCTAAGGAGTTACCTGTCGTATAATTATTGATGTTTATCTTCTGTGTTTTACGGGTTTAGATTTGTTTAATTTGCGATGCTATTGTTGTTTGGTTTCTTATTGATATTAATACGTTTTGGCTATTCTCACGGACTTCGATTTGCTTTGCATATCGGACTTTATTTTTTGCTTTGTGAATAGGTACTGACGTTTGGTTTTATTCAAATTTTGTAAGATTAGAGATAAATAGCATCAGCAGCGCCCGGGGGTACTTCCTGGTTCCCTTCCCGTCCTTCATACACGGGGATGATTGTGTTTGTTGTGTGCCCGAATAGCCCGTAGATCATGTTTTTGACAACTGTGTCGTGTAGTTTTTTATCATGTTGACATCAGGAATTTCTGCTGCAATAATATCGTCAATTTGGTTGGGACGCAATTTTTCTTTTAGCCACAGTAAAAGATGTACGTAAAAGGCACTGAGTCTCGCCAATATTTGACATTCATTTCGTGAGCAGATCTACCAACTTCCGAACTTTATTTTCAAAAACTCGAGCATAGGATAGCAGGATAGAATGAGCATAAAATTATGATGCAATGACCAAACATTAGTTTTATACTATTGAACATAAAATGAGTAACCCCTGGCATCATTGTGTGGGGAGCCATCGGATATGCATTCAGGTCACCTCTAATAGTGCTTCGGCAGACATTGACGGCACAACGATACGTCACAGACTTTCGGCATCCGCACATCCTACCCCTTCTGGCACAGCACCCTGGGACATTGTCCAACAAGATAACGCACGCCCACACACAGCTATGTTGAGTTCATCCAAGGGGGTATGTGTCTATGGATTGCCTCCAGCATGTTGAGGTCCCCCTGTGGCCAGCAAGATCCCTGGACCTCTCTATCAGTTAACACATGTGGAAGGCGACTCTGTCCCAGGACCGGCCTGCGGGATGTGGAAGGACAGCTGCAACAACTGTGGACTGAATTGCCTCAGGAGAGGATCCAAACAAAGGCTGTTTGACACCATTCCGAACCACAAAAGACATGCAATGGGTGCCACACACTACTGACCTGGCGCCAATATTCCACCTGTACTGCCAACGGCGTTGTCTGTTTCATCCCATATTGTAATCACTACAATAAAGTCACATGTTCTTTCATCATATGTCGTTTCATTCACTTTCAATCACTCCGTCTGGGTGCTTCACTTTTTTTGTCAGTCCGTGTAATTTATGATATATAGTAGTAAATGCGATAATAATAACTTAACAGAAAGATTGGGTCCACATCTTATTTCATCATCGAACCGATAATTTTTGCAAACAGACAACATGGTTATTATAAATTGAAATTATAATAAAACTTTTTGATAATCGATGTTGATCTATAAATTTGATTGTTATCGGAGAACGATAGCATTCGAAGCTGGGAGTGCATATTGAATCGTTCACACTGCGGCTTTTTTTGGAAGGGTTTTCTGTTATACAACACATACAATTATACGTATAATAAAGATACACAGAAACGGATTTTAATATATGAAACTGTAATTGAAAAAGTTTATTAAACCAAGTTGGAAGGCCCCAACGTGTGCTCCTTTGGTCACACGTAGGATAACCAGCCGATAATCAATTTCTTGCCATGTACTTTTGAGCCTATCGACATCCACCTTGTCAATAGCAACGTGATTTGGCGTTTCAAATCCGTAACGTTCTTATGTTTTGTCTTGAACACCTGGTCCTTCGTGAACCCACAATAAAAGTCCAAAGGCATAATGCCGGGTGATCGAGGGGGCAAGAGATAGGTCCATCTCTTCCTATCCAATGACATGGAAATTTTTCGTCCAAAGCAGCACGAACAATTGTCCCCCAGTGTGGTGATGCTCCATCCTGTTGGAAGAAAATATCAAGCCGTAGTTCTCTGCGGGAATACAAAATTCTGCAAAAGAAGAAGGGAGTTAGTGCGGGTTTTCAGATCCCCAAATGCGAACATTGTGACAATTTACATGTCCGGAAACGTGGACTATCGCCTTTTCAGAAAACACAACACACTGAAGAAAAATTCCATCGTCTTCAATCCTGTTTAACATGTAAACAGCAAACTTCGTACGTTGTCATCTGGTTGAAGAATTGTACAAGCTGAATCTCGTATGGATACAATTGTCACGTCTTATGCATGCTTTTATGTACCGTGGATTTAGGCAACCCCAATTCTCTAGAAGCTGTCCTCAACGATTTTCTAAGGCTCAAAGCAAACGTCCTCTAACTCTTTCCACATCCTCATCCGCTATGCTTGGGCGACCTGGACTTTTTTTGCATAGCATGCTGCCTGTTTCCAAAAACCTCTTCTCCCAATCCAAAATGCTGTTTCGACATAGTGGATCCTTATTAAATTTTCTTCAAAACATCTCTGTGTCTGAGTGACTGTCACAAGGTTTTGTGAGCAAGAATGCGAGCGAGGGTGATTGGAGTTCACCCCAGCGCGAAGCGCTCCACAAAGTCGCCAAATCACAGGCTCCATCTGTTGTCATTAACGATACTTGTAATATTAATAGAGGCAGTGCGCGTCAGCATGGCAACAGATAGCGGAGCCATAGCCGGGCACACGGAAATGATGCCCGAATGCGCAAAAGCGTGAATTACGAGACCTGGGAGGAAAGGAGAGCAAAGAGATTAGAAAGCACGAGCCAGCCAAGAGAATTGGGTCTAGGAAGAGACTTCCTCGACAAATGGGCTCTCAAATCAACTATGGAAATAGACAGTGCTTCGAATATTCGCTGACTATTGTTTTTATGAGCACGGGAGCAGCGTCGAGTGCTTCAGCGGCCGTGCATCCTTCGGTGCTCCTCGCCAGGAACTCCGAGACGAATAGGAAAGTTCGTCGCATGTGCAGTGTAATAGATTCTTTTCTTCTATTTTCGATACATTAGAAAACGAGAAGAACGGAGACCAGCCGGCGCGAGCAGGAGCTTCAACCTCACAAGTCGTTGCCGACGCAGTCCCGACTATAAGCAGCCCAACAGAGAGGCCCATGAACGGGATGACAGAGTGCCAGCTTAGGCCACGGGAAACGTCGCCGTTGCAGGCAGCCAAGAGGTTCCACGTGAGTTGCGGATATCACCGTTCATCCCGCCGTACCAAGCGTTCCATAATTTGGTGTTCATCGAATGATTACCAATTTGGGTAGGCCCGCCATATGATCAGCGAAGTGACCAGGTTCCAGAATCTACACCACGTCGTACCTTGTAGTGATGCCCTGGGGGCTACAGGCCTTTCTGCAAGAAGACCTAGGCGCCACATTTCAAGCAAAGGGGTAAGCTGGCTCATTCTCAATTTGGCTTTCTAAACTTTAGTGTATTTAATGCCACTTTCGCTCCCACGCCGAGTCTTGTGCGCGTATATTATTCCTATGCGTAACTCATGTGTCCTTGTTGTTCGTTGTAGGAGCTGTTAAAGACTCCTCTATCCTTAAACGCTTCTGCGTCGCTGTTTTCCGGGGGAAGGAGCCCCATGTACAGCACCATGCACTCGAATCTTGCAAACCAGGGCTTCAAGGCCCCATTTGGTTCTATGTGAGCAACGACCTTCGACATCGCAGTTTGTTACATTACGTAACTTTTATAGACATTTCAGTATTAACTAGAATAGCGCTTATTGCCCATACTGTCAAGTTCACTCGCCTCTTCATTGTTCACTGATCATAGAGCGAGTCCGTTCGCATGTTAGTAATTTTTCATGCCTATTAGTATCGAGCATAGCCGAGCTATACTCAGCAACGTAAATCCTCGTGTTAGAGGATACGTTAAGAAGACCCTCTTAATTTGTATTCTTGTCATTAATTTGTATTCTTCTTTAATTATTGCTTGTTTAATAAGAACCTATTGATATGACTACATTGGTGTCGTTCATTGTAAATATTACTAAACTTCCACTGCATTTAATAAATCTACGTGACAGTGACCGATTTCGTTTCGATTAAATTAAATTAAATGTGCGTTCCCATAGCTCGCTTGTTGCGTGCAGCTTGAAGCTTCGAGCGTTTTGCGCGTGATATTGCCACATGACTATTTGATATGACAGCAGAGTAAGGAGGAAGGACGTTGTTGAATTTAATAAACAAATATTTAATTAAATTAAGTTGAGATTTACAACTAAATCGTAATAGTCAATTAGGATTGATATCCAAAAATTAGACAAACAAATGGTTTTTTTTATATTGAATGAAATCACAAAATAAATCAGAATATTCTCGTGGACCGATGTCTTCTATATGAGCGTTGACATCCACCTTCGGAAAGGTCCATGTCCTACTAGGAGGAGAGTAGGCGCTCCATCCTACGTGGGAAAATATTCAGATATTAGCAAGAAGTAAAGTAATGTAAAAGTTTACGAGAACTATCAGTATATTCTTCTTAATCTTGCTTAGCTGTAATACTAGGACTTATCATTCGTGAAACTAAAAAAGTCTTTTAATGCAATGGCGGGTTTACTTTATTAAATTATTATTAGAGACCTCGGACCCTGGTCCTACATGCGTTCTTACGTTGGAGGGGCTCGGGCAGGTGAGCATTGGAACGTGTGACTGAAATGTCGGGGCTTCTCGCCATAAGGACAGTCTGGATAAGTTGAATTCTTGAGTTAAGAAAAATACAAAAAGACATAGAAAGATCGCCGAAGATCCAAAAGTGGTGTACCTTTGATAGCGTAAAACGAGTAAAAGTGCCAAAAAGCACTCTGCCGACCCCTTTTGGGATGCTATCAAAGGTACACCACTTTTGGATCTTCGGCGATGCGCACACATAATAGGGATGTCCACTGTCGAGTGCATTGGATTAGTTGAGACGTGAAACGTTTAACATCATCAGTTATAATTAAAATGACACAATAAATTTCGCTTACGTGAATTGGAGGCAGCAGAATCCCTATCGCAAGCAATACAGCGCGCGGTCGCTGGCGCCAGTTTGTACGCTTGCACCTTGCGCGATCTCTGAAGAGCACTCGCACGACGGATTCGGGTTCTCGTTGACAGCAGGTCTCGACGCGGCCTCTTTTGCCGCGGCTGTCGTCTCTCTTATTCTCGTGGACACACCTTGACGAGACTGTCGTTCTGGTTTAACATTCCGACTTCGTATCGTAAACCATCTTTCGAAATTCCTTTTGCCTTCAGAAGAACATTTCCATCCATCTCGCTCGTTCTGCTTTTTCTTTACAGTCCCAAATCTGTTCTCTTCAGATATTTCCTTGTCTTCATTCCGTTCCTTTCGACCCTCTCCCGTTCGAAGCCAAGCACTCTCTGTCTTTCTTTTTTTGTTTTTTCTTCCATCTCCCCTTTGCTCTTCTTATCTTCACTTGTCGACTCGCCCGATCTTCTTCATTTGTCGCGGGGGTCGCTTCCCTGTCTGGCGCTCCATTTTATTAATTTATTTTATTTATTTGTTTATTTATTTTATTACATTTGAGTTTATTTTATACAGGGTGTGCCAAAGAAGCGGGACGGTCGAATATTTCGCGAAATTTACATCGGATCGAAAAACTGAAAAACACGTGTTCAATATTTTTCAAAAATCTATCGAATGACACCAAACACGACCCCCCACCCCCGGGGGTGGAGCGGGGGGCAACTTTGAAATCTTAAATGGAAACCCCCATTTTTTATTGCAGATTCAGATTCTACGTGTAAGACTGTATTCAGTACCATAAAAATTTTACCCCCGCCCACCCTCCGGGGGTATAATTAAGAGGAAACCAATTTTTTCAATGAAAACATTTAAAACAATTAAAATAATTAACATGCTCAATACTGTACAGTATTTTAATGCAATATTGTAACATTGTTTAATTCTTGATGGATGGTTTTGTTGTCATGGAAAATAAGATTTGTGAAAAAAAATCTAACAATGATAGTACGTATTTTCATTTTACAAAATGCAAATATCATCGTTTAAATTAACATAATAAAATCCTTCA
>JAHWFO010053001.1:0-10348 GCA_023313115.1 Rhysida immarginata | reverse complement strand
GAGGCAGTTCAGTGCTTTGTCTGGCTTCTCCCGCCCCTTAGGCTGTTCTCTATATGACAAGCATGATGATTGGAGTTTACGATCCATGAGTGCCAGGGATAAGGAGGAAGCACTTCTTCCTAAGAATTATCCCAACCTTCCATCAACAGATGGATCTGGTTGGGATGTCGGCTTACTGTTACCTCCAAAAGTTCAGCACGCCCCCGCCACCCCCCTAAGGAGCATTGGAGAGTAAAGCACTGTACCAGACCCTCTGTCTGCCTGCTTCTGCCCTGAGTTTGTCTTTTTGGAAAGCATAGTTGGGTTCAGGAGCTTGTAACTCCTTCCGAAGTACTTTTAATCATCCATATATATCATGACCCAGGATGACGTTGACTGTTACTCTCAGATGCTGTAGTTCCCTCCACCCAAACACCTATTAAGAAAAGTCGAGAAGAAAGCACATGCAATGGCCTGATTGGGCTGGTGTGAAGATCCATAAAGGCAGATCGGGCCGATTCATAATCTTGAGGTTGGAGGGTGGGATTATCAAAAATGAACTAATAAAAAATGTATGAGGGGCAGCGAAACTAAACACCGCTCGCGCATCGAAACCTACAAGATATTGCTAGTATACATACCGCACATGAGAACAAATGCGTGGTGGCATAGCTGGAATCTGGAATAATGCCCAGTCGCCAGAAAAACCCGTTTTATAGGGTATGAAGATTTTTGGGTTGAGTTGTGGGAATTTGACAACTGTACTTGTTATCGTTAAATACCTCACTGATATGTACATGACCTCATTCCTTTATAAACCTTCACATATATTGTCCTTATTACAGGCAGAGTAGCTAGAGGCTCAATTTTATCAGCCTATATCACAGTGTCTGGAAGATGAGAATGGATGAATGGATCTAAGTGGAGTACTTTATCCAAACTCGGTATCGAAGCACAAAAACGCAAACGCGTGTTATCAAGATCATCACACATAAATGGATTGTTGAAATTACTTCGCATGTTATAGTTCTGTCCACCTAAAAACCGCTGAGGAAGGAGGTGTTATATGACAAGCATGATGATTGGAGTTTATGCTCCATGAGTGCCAGGGATACGGAGGAAGCACTTCTTCCTAAGAATTATCCCAACCTTCCATCAATAGATGGATCTGGTTGAGATGACGGTTTACGGTTACCTCCAAAAGTTCAGTACGCCCCCGCCACCCCCCTAAGGAGCATTGGAGAGTAAAGCACTGTACCAGACCCTCTGTCTGCCTGCTTCTGCCCTGAGTTTGTCTTTATGGCAAGCATAGTTGGGATGAGGAGCTTGTAACTCCTCCCGAAGTACTTTCAATCATCCATATATGGCATGACCCAGGATGACGTTGACTGTTACACTCAGAAGCTGTAGTTCCCTCCACCAAAATACCCATTAGGAACAGTGGAGAAGAAAGCACATGCAATGGCCTGATTGGGCTGATGTGAAGATCCATAAAGGCAGATCGGGGCAATTCATAATGTTTGGGTTGGAGGGTGGGATTATCAAAGATGAACTGATAAAAAATGTATGAGGAGCATGAAGCTGAACACCGCTCGCGCATCGAAACCTACAAGATATCGCTTGTATACATTTCGCCCATGAGAACAAACGCGTGGTGGCATAGCTGGAATCTGGAATAATGCCCAGTCGCCTGAAAAACCCGTTTTATAGGGGATGAAGATTTTTGGGTTAGGTTGTGGGAACTTGACAACTGTACTTGTTACCGTTAAATACCTCACTGATATGTACATGACCTCATTCCTTTATAAACTTTCACATATATTGTCTTTATGACAGGCAGAGTAGCTAGAGGCTCAATTTTATGAGCCTATATCACAGTGTCTGGAAGATCAGAATGGATGATTGGATCTAAGTGGGATGATAGAGTACTTTATACAAACTTGGTATCGAAGCACCAAAACATAGTATCAGAATGGAAACGGGTGTTATCAAGATCATCACACATAAATGGATGTTTGAAATTACATCGGATATTATAGTTCTGTCCACCCAAAAACCGCTGAGGAAGTTGGTGTTAATGCAAATATTCATTACGTTGTGGGGTCGGTGTATCCTGGTCTATGAGCCTGGGTCCCTGGCGAGGGTTTAAATACTGCGTAAACCCAAAAAAATTGGCTCATGGATCATTGCTTTGACTGCATTCTCCCGCGCTTAGGCTGTTGCCTTCATGGCAAGCACAGAGGATAGAAGCTGCTCTACTATCAATGTGCCCGGATAAAGAGGTTGTAACTCCCGCCGGAGGTTCCCTAACCTAATATGGATAGACCTTTGGATGACGTTATTTCCCTCTCCACAACCCCCTTAAGCAGCATTGTTGGAGAGCAAAGCAGTGCACACGCAACTTTTTTGATGAAAATTCCTTAGAAAAGAAAAATCCGAACAATATAATTGGTGTGATGATGCAAAAACTGGCAACTGCAACTTGAGGCAGTTCAGTGCTTTGTCTGGCTTCTCCCGCCCCTTAGGCTGTTGTCTATATGACAAGCATGATGATTGGAGTTTATGCTCCATGAGTGCCAGGGATAAGGAGGAAGCATTATCCCAACCTTCCATCAATAGATGGATCTGGTTGAGATGACAGTTTACTGTTACCTCCAAAAGTTCAGTACGCCCCCGCCACCCCCCTAAGGAGAATTGGAGAGTAAAGCACTGTACCAGACCCGTTGCAACATACCAGGTTAGTTGATAATCTTCAGGTTGTGGGGTGGGACTCTCGAAAATGAATAGGATCATGAGCATCAGGCCTGCTTCTGCCCTGAGTTTGTCTTTATGGAAAGCATAGTTGGGATCAGGAGCTTGTAACTCCTTCAGAAGTACTTTCAATCATCCATATATGGCATGACCCAGGATGACGTTGACTGTTATACTCAGATGCTGTAGTTCCCTCCACCCAAACACCCATTAGGAACAGTGGAGAAGAATGCACATGCAATGGCCTGATTGGGCTTGTGTGAAGATCCATAAAGGCACATCGGGCCGATTCATAGTCTTTGGGTTAGAGGGTTGGATTATCAAAGATGAACTGATAAAAAATGTATGAGGGGCACCGAAGCAAAACACCGCTCGCGCATCGAAACCTACAAGATATCGCTTTTATACATTCTGCACATTAGGATGACGGTTTACTGTTACCTCAAAAAGTTCAGTACGCCCCTGCCACCCCCCTAAGGAGAATTGGAGAGTAAAGCACTGTACCAGACCCTTTGCAACATACCAGTTTAGTTGATAATCTTCGGGTTGTGGGGTGGGACTCTCGAAAATGAATAGGATCATGAGCATCAGGGCTGCTTTTGAACTGAGTTTGTCTTTATGGAAAGCATAGTTGGGTTAAGGAGCTTGTAACTCCTTCCGAAGTACTTTCAATCATCCATATATGGCATGACCCAGGATGACGTTGACTGTTACTCTCAGATGCTTTAGTTCCCTCCACCCAAACACCCATTAGGAACAGTGGAGAAGAAAGCACATGCAATGGCCTGATTGGGCTGGTGTGAAGATACATAAAGGCAGATCGGGCCGATTCATAATCTTTGGGTTGAAGGGTGGGATAATCAAAGATGAACTGATAAAAAATGTATGAGGGACAGCGAACCTAAACACCGCTCGCGAATCGAATCCTATAAGATATCGCTTGTATACATTCCGCACATGAGAGCAAACGCGTGGTGGCATAGCTGGAATCTGGAATAGTGCCCAGTCGCCTGAAAAACCCGTTTTATAGGGGATGAAGATTTTTGGGTTGGGTTGTGGGAACTTGACAACTGTACTTGTTACCATTAAATACCTCACTGATATGTACATAACCTCATTCCTTTATCAACTTGGTATCGAAGCACCAAAACTTAGTATCAGAATGCAAATGCGTGTTATCAAGATCAT
Organism: Rhysida immarginata; assembly: GCA_023313115.1. NCBI lineage: Eukaryota > Metazoa > Arthropoda > Chilopoda > Scolopendromorpha > Scolopendridae > Rhysida > Rhysida immarginata. The sequence continues at coordinate 6,430 of JAHWFO010053001.1, read as the reverse complement.
CACACATAAATGGATGGTTGTTATCGTTCTGTCCACCCAAAAACCGCTGAGGAAGGTGGTGTTAATGCAAATAATCATTACGCTGTGGGGACGGTGTATCCTGGTCTATGAGCCTGGGTCCCTGGCGAGGGTTTAAATACTCCGTAATCTAAAAAAATTGGCTCATGGGTCATTGCTTTGAATGCCTTCTCCCGCGCTTAGGCTGTTGCCTGCATGGCAAGCACAGAGGATAGAACCTGCTCTACTATCAATGTGCCTGGATAAAGAAGTTGAAACTCGCGCAGGAGGTTAGGTTAGGTTAGGAAACTAACCTAACCTAACCTAACCTAACCTTTGGATGACGTTAGTTCCCTCTCCACAACCCCCCTAAGCAGCCTTGTTGGAGAGGAAAGCAGTGCACACGCAACTTTTCTGATGAAAATTCTGTAGAAAAGAAAAATACGAGCAATATAATTTGTGTGAAGATGCAAAAACTGGCAACTGCAACTTGAAGCAGTTCAGTGCTCTGTCTGGCTTCTCCCGCCCCTTAGGCTGTTGTCTATATGACAAGCATGATGATTGGAGTTTACGCTCTATGAGTGCCAGGGATAAGAAGGAAGCGCTTCTTCCTAAGAATTATCCCAACCTTCCATCAATAGATGGATCTGGTTTGGATGACGGTTTACTGTTACCTCCGAAAGTTCAGTACGCCCCTACCCCCCCCTAAGGAGCATTGGAGAGTAAAGCACTGTACCAGACCCTCTGCGACATTGCAGATTAGTTGATAATCTCCGGGTTGTGGGGTGGGACTTTCGCATATGAATCATGAGCTAGTCCAGTTCTCTGTTTGCCTGCTTCTGCCCTGAGTTTGTCTTTATGGCAAGCATAGTTTGTCTTTGCTTGTAACTCCGTGCGAAGTACTTTCAATCATCCATTTATGGCATGACCCAGGATGACGTTGACTGTTACTCTCAGATGCTGTAGTTCTCTCCACCCAAACACCCATTAGGAACAGTGGAGAAGAAAGCACATGCATTGGCCTGATTGGGCTGGTGTGAAGATCCATAAAGGCAGATCGGGCCGATTGATGATGTTGGGGTTGGAAGGTGGGATTATCAAAAATGAACTGATAAAGAATGTATCAGGTTCAGCGATGCTAAACACCGCTTGCGCATCATGAGAACATACGGGTTGCGGCATAGTTTGAATCTGGAATAATTTTTTTGTTATAATTTAAATTCTGGAAAGGTAAACAATAAATGACGTTGCTATTAAAAACAGTATTCAAATATAGCTTTTGTAAACAATGTGATATAGTGGCTAAAATGAATTGTAACCACTAAAAATGTGATATTGTTGACAAGGGGTCCAGACATTTGCACCAAACTGCTTATACCACTTCAGTATCCTTCATTTTCAGAATGAAATTAATAACTGTATAAAATTAAGGCAGCCAAAATTAATTATCGGAAAAATTGAGCACATGCAGGAAGTTCTATTTTTATTAAGCAAAAATTAAATAATAATATAAATATTAAGCTCTATGAGCTTTTATATCCTATGGCTGATTTCCTAAATTTAACATCTCTTCCTCACTCTTATTTTTTCCTCAAGTTCTACCCATTTCTTATGATATCCGTTTTTATATCTCCTTAGGTATTTGTTAACATTGGAGAAATTGGTGGATAGGTATAGTTTACAAAGAAACAGATTTGCCTTTTAACATTTGATGGTGAAATTGTTGTGGTTAAAGAACAAATCTGTTTCTTTGTAAAAGAAATTGGTTCGTTATGAATATGCGCATATGCTAGTCTGCGAATATGTGGATATCAAGTTGGAACAATTTTGTGTCAAACTTGCTATATCAGCCACAGGGCATTAAAAGTTTTGGCAAGCTCATGGAGCTTAATATTTATGTTATAATTTAAATTTTACTTAATGAAAATTAAAATTCCTGTATGTACTCAAATTTTAACAGTAAAGACATTTATTGTTACCCTTTCCAGTAATGAAATAAATAACAAAACATTTTTCGTTAATAAATTTTATTAACGTGTTTCCCGACCATTATTTATTATCTCGACCAACTGTAACACCCGACGAATTTGTCTTCGACAAATTGACCGCCCGACTAACTGACACCTCGAAGAATTGACGTTCGACTAATTGACGTCCGACGAACTAACCACCCGACCAACTGACACAGTCGACGAAATGACGTTCGACGAATTGACTCCGACGAATTGACGATCGATGAATTGACCCTCGACGAATTGACACGTAACCATCAAAAATATATGAGGAAATGCCGTATCGCTATGTCATTTTTCCCTTAATATTTGCTTCTGTGAAAATTTAAACTTTGAATGCAGTTTAGAGCAAATATTCATTCTCCTGAATGAGGGAAATGACAGGCTTTGTAGTAAAGGGATTAAACGTTATAAGGAAAGAACGAAACGCTCTAGATAAAGATAATAATAAAATATTAGCGCCTATTTATGCTGAATTTTCGTACTTACAGTTATACAGATTCAAGATCTTCCTTGTAACTGAACAAGTACTTTAATTTCAGATATAGGATGACTTTAGCATTTACTTTTGATTATTTAAACCCAATGACCGGACAAGCGTCATTTCGGTTTTTCGCAGTCAGTTTCATCATAGCAGAAAATTCTCGGAGAGCAAATTAATGAAACAATACTTTCAAAAGGAAATTACGAAAGACCCTGTGAAAAGTTATTTTGAATTGAATACAGCTTTGTTTTTCAGTGATTCTCCATTTAATTTTTAAAGTTTAGGAACAGAAATTAAGAAGTAAATTAAAATATTTAATTTATACCTTAATGGTATGATTTTATGTATTAGAAAATATACGTACAGTTGGAATTCCTTATAAGACGAATGTCAGTTGGTAAAAACTTAAATAATATGAGGGAATCTGGAAGTTTAATCATACCTATTTTTTAATAACTTAACATTTATGTTAAGTTTCTACATATACCGTACATTGAACCGAAAAAAAAATTTGGTCTCCATAGGTAGAAAGTTGATATTTGAAGTTCTCAGATTAGATAACCGCAATTGCTTCACTTTCACAAGTTAAGAAATCCTTGGGCATCGAAGTTCTATTTATTTTTTTTTTAATACTTTTTTTAAATTTTATGATCAGAGAAAAAACGACTCGGAGGCAGAACGCTATGTTCTCTTTTGAAGAAACTTATTAGGAAAATAGTAAAAAAAGAAAACTTACATTACAATAACTAGTTAGAATTTGCACAATATTTCATGTAAAGTGACCCTTTTTTTGAGAATCGTCCCCAGTCGACCAATTTTCAGAAAAATTTGTAATGATATATTCCGGAGTTCGGATCAGAAAACTATGCCGTATCAATACTGCATTAGACCGTAATGTAGTTCAGTTTTCAAAATAGAGCAGAGACTTTGAAAAACATTCTTGTTTCTGAAGCGTATAAATGATTTCTTGATCATCCCAGGACCATAGTCTGATAATGGCAGGCAACACAAATTTAGACATCTAGAGTAATTTTTAGTGCTGAATTTAATGACATTAATGAATTCCTCAAAACGAGAATATTTATTCACTAATTTATTCCCTGCCGAATGATAAAAGCATTCACTTTCGAAATAAGTATTCACTTGAAACTACAGGACAAGTCAAGAGTCACTGGACGTGTATTTCGGAATTGGTGTGTAAAATGAACAATGTGACCATATTAGCAAGGAATAGGACAGGTGCTCTATATTTTGAGGTGCTCTTGGGGTATATGGCATATGAAAAAACACCAGTTTATTTTAGGAATTAATTCCTACGATCGCATTTCAGTTATCCATTTTGGTTTACAAATTACAGTCGAAACTCTTTAAAATATAATCGCTTATATAGAATCCCGCTTTATAATTTTTTTCCTTTGGTTCTGACACCTTGAAAGCTATTTTTATGTAAAACCAATCGTTTAATATACAACGTTTTTCTCTCAATTATGATGTATATATTTTGTCTCGAAAATTACAAAATTCATTCCAAAAAAGCGAATCCTTTCAGATGTTCATTGAAAAAAAATTTCATTATGCATGCTGTAATCAAACCACGTCTCATGCAATAATTCCATTAATTCTGATTGGTTTCATTGAACAATGATTCACATGTTATTATATGATCGCTAATTTTATTTGTAATTTTTAATTTTACAACTTAATGGTATGCTATGTATTATAATAATAATATTATTAATAATAAAATAATAATGTAACAACAACAGGGGGTACCTCATCACATAAACAGATGGGAAAAGCCCCCCCCCCCCCAGGCCAAGCCCAAAACGAGGTAAATGATAAGTACACACTTGTACAGCTGAGGCATAAAAAGCCGCGTCAAAATGAGGAAATAGAAAAAAAGAAGCAGTGACAAGAAGAACGCACAATCATAAATAGGTGTTAATTAAATATGAGTAATGATAGTAATATGAAAAGGAATGAGACCACGAAATGTGAAAATAAAAGTAAATAAAGAAAAAAAGATATTAAAAATTAGAAGCAAATAAAGGAAGTCGTTTATCCTTATATTTATCCAAATTACAGTTGTTAAAGTTCTTCCTCAAGTTAGTAATAAATTTCGTAACCGGGTCTACGACATATAAATTTGTCCGCTATTTCAGAGGCCATCTAAAGGCGTAACCGCCTCGCACCATTCTCATATCCTGGAAGTTAATATCTGCCATTATATCTGGCACACAGGCCCTGTTGAAATATAGACTAATTAGTGTGTTAATAAACACCTACTAAAAATAACTTTGATGTTAACCAGATGAGAATTACTGGGCAAGACCCTATGCGATTTGGACCCGGTTGGATACTAAAAATAATCGGATTTATTATATTGAGACATCATGAACAATTAAATACGTAACCTTAGACTTTTAGTATTTCTCAACGTTAATTCCGTAGTAATGCTTATTATAGTTTGGGGCCTTCTACCCGTACTTTGGCAGACCGCAAAAATATACACGATGTCTAGAAAGCAACAGAGACTGGATGAAAAAACGATTCATCGAACATCCAATGAGAGCGGAGTTCGCCTAGCTAGGGGGGATGGGGAGAACGCAAGGTGATGGCAGAGATGGAAGTTTGCCTAGCTCCCCGCTGAATGTGAAACGGCTCCGCATTTTAACACGCGCGGCTTTGTGACGCCTAGATAACATTTGGATTCCTGAAAACGCTTCACTCCGCGAAGTCGCTGAATGTGAACCGCCTTTTACTCTCTCTCTCTCCTCCTTTCCCCCACGTCACCTCGGTTTTTTGTATTATCTATTAGGATGCTGCTACCGACGCGCTAAACACTACAGCTACAGTGGCTACAGGAACATAGTGTGTTTTTCTTTAGTTGCGGCGTGGTCCGTCGATGATGACGCCGATAGATGTCGAGCGCATCAGCATGTTTGCTATGTTCTCGTAGAGAGTAATTAATACTGCGGCATATAATGACTTTTCAGGACTAAAATAATATTGCAGATTAATTTATGATTAATTTTTAAATGTTATTGTATGAATAAAGTCATTATTAAATACTCTGCATAAATTCTTTGTTTAATAATTAAGTAGCGAATAATTAAAAAAAAATGGGAATGGCAAATATGAATAAATGCCGCGTTTAATTTCTTTGTCATTAAAAATAGTACTAATTACTATAATTGAAAAAAAATAAAATAAAATATAAACGCAGTTTGAGCGAAAACATACATTTTTTAATTTTTATATGGAATAGTACAAACAGAACGGGAATACTAAATATTGTTTTGATGTTGCTTTATTAATTCCTACACCAATCTCCGCAGTTTCAAGAGGTTTTGCTTACGTTTAATCATATCCCTCGACTTATTTATGTTTTTAACATAAAAGTGCATTCTAGTTAAAATGTAAAACTTCAAACTTTAGCTGTTAGCTTTTTGGAATGAGCCAAGCATCCCACCCAAGTAATGCGTGTACGGTTTAGACATTGAAATATATCATCAATACTATCCCTATGAATCTTGGATATGCTGAAACAATGGGTGAACATATTTTCTAGATTCTGAATATAGGAAAATAAAGTAGATGTAGGATACAACATGCCTCCTTTGTCCATATACAGGGTGTAAATTTTAAGTTGACAAAGCAGAATAACTCGAAAAATAAGCTTCACACGAAAAAATGCGTATAATCCAAAGTTGATTATTTTCGAGGGGGCATCTGCTGGTGCTAAAATTAGCCCACCCCCCCCCCGGCCCCTGGGGGTGGGGCGGGGGGCAACTTTAAAATTTCAAATGGGAACCCCTATTTTTTATTGCAGATTCAGGTCCTACATAAAAAACTACGTACATTTTGTCTGAAACATTTTTTTTTATTTTTGGTAGATGGCGCTGTAATTCAAGAAAATCCATTTTCTCATTTTTGC
>JAHWFO010052980.1:0-17031 GCA_023313115.1 Rhysida immarginata | reverse complement strand
AAATTGTCTTTTGCATAATTTATTAGCCAAATGTATAGAGCTACTCTTTTAAAAAGCCCAAGCAAATATCGTGAAAATTGAGAAAGATATCGCCGATAGAATGAGTTGAATTTCAGTTGCTCTCAAAAATAAACAAAACGATAAGGGGCTTTCTCCAAACTTTTATTTTTGGATCGGACACCAGTATCAACTTCTTCTCCTTACGCTGACATGAAAAAATATTGACTTCATATTGACTTCAATTCGTCACCTCTGAAATTTCAGGATAATTCGTCAAGTATTTTTCTAGATATTCGACAAAACGTCTAAATTCGAAAGTGTCCGGTCATTAATGGCAATATGGTGTATATTGGGGTCATTTGAATACGATATTATAATTCAATTCAAAGGTTCGTTCTGGCATTCAGGAGAAAACTAGTTTGATGCTGAAAAAGAAACATATGTATATTTTTTCGAATATTTTGAGCAGATCCCACTTTCCCTCACAAGTGTAAACTATATTCGTTACTTAAAAATCAATTTCCGTGTTTTTAAGGTGGTCAAATGCATTTCGTTGCGGGAGAAGCATTGAAGAAACCAGAAGATTTATCCCATTCAGAAATCGACGACTCCGAATTGAAAGGTAAATAGCGCTCTATTAGGTATTCGGTGTGCAATTACAGTAACTTCTGTCGGGTATCTCTCAGAAATCATAATTCGTAAATCAACTCTTTGACTTTACCACTTTTACACAAGGGTACACAATCACAAGATCTTTATTTGCGAATAATTTCAAAAGAAATTGTTCATTACTTCACAAACTACGTTGCTCAAGATACATATTAGACATTACAACCCGATGTTTGTTCATTTCTTAAAAATAAGGATGCACAGTTAAACGGTACAAAAATAAATATACGTATGTTTGGATGATTTACATTGCAGAAAATTATTTAAATGATATTCTAAACAAATAATAAAACTGAAATAAAATTAAAGCTAACCCCTCTGGTTAGAAAAATGTTTGCAATAATGAAATACATGAAAAAAAATTTGCAATAATTTGTTGCAAATGAATTTAATATTGCGTTGCAATACCCTTGGCTTTTATTCATGCTTTGACACACTTAAGCATCGAGTCAATAAGGTCTCTTATGTTGAGTCAGACTAACTGGACTTTATTGAAGCCGACAATTCTTGTTTGTTGGTTGGGTGATTTTCTTGACGAATGTCTTCAACTTGTGCCAACAATTGTCGACTGGGTTCATGTCAGGGCTGTAGGCTGGCCTTTCAAATTGGGGTATTTGAATGGTAGCAAGATGCGCCTTCACTTTTTTTGAACGATGGCAAGATACGATGTCATCTTGGCAGATGCACTGGTCATCTCCAAAATGATCTTCAACTGTTAGAAGAAGGAGCATCAATAATATTAATGTATGCTTCTGAGTCGACTGTTGTTTTCATTATGCATAGTTTGCCTAGTTTGCATTAAATTATTTTTCTTCCTCGGAATCTACTGATCGGCAAAGGTAGTGGCTTTCTGACGAAAATTATTTCAAATAGATATGTAATACAATTTCCGAGAAATAAATAAACTTAGAAGTGACAAAAATTCTGGCGATCTTAAATATATTTATAATTAAATTGATCTTAAATATATATATATATATATATATATATTAAATTGCACACTTCTTAATCATATAATGGTATTTATAATATGAAGAAAGTAAACATATATATATGAGCATTAAAAGAACAATGATAATAAATTTTTACTTTTCTTCCATTGAAGATGATGCAGAAAATTCAAATGCACCAAACAATTTAGACGATTTCGAGAATGAAGACGATAAGGGTACAGACAATGATTTAAAAAGTGAGTTATAACTATTGTATAAACTTTTTAAAGGTCTCTTCTGGTCTGAACATTTTTTTTCATTTTTTTGTTACTATTTAGTCATAACATTCTCACTAGGTAACCACAAAAGTTCTTGCCGTTTTTATGTTGCCATAAAAGGAAGTGATAGAAGATATGCAAATGAGTGTGCAGTGTGGTCCAAAATCTATCAGGGGGGAGCAGGAAGGTTCACATCAATCACATCTCGTGCAAAAGTGAGAATAAATGGAGGTATCGAAGGAGATGTTAGGTGTTGTTTGCTTTATGGTCAAGGTGGCCGTGCCAACAGCAGTATCAAATCGCCGAATGTGTCTTGCGTTTGGAGATGATGCTGTGAACGAACGCACCGCAAGGCATTGGTTCCAGAAATTCAGGTCGGGAGAATTTGCCATTTCTGATGAACCTCAAACGGTTCACTACGAGCTGCTATCAACTGGTCAAACCATCACTAGGAACCTGTACTCCCAGGAGTTGGGACGCGTGCAGCAGGCTTTGCAGCAGAAGGAGCTAGCAGTGGTGAATCGCAAAGGGGTACTTTTCCTTCATACCAATGCCCGGCCACATGTAGCGTGGGTGGCCAGGGAAACCATAGAGTGGCTTGGCTGGGAAAATTTGTGTCATTCATCTTACTCACCAGATATTGCTCGAACGGATTATCACCTTTTCCGTTCTCTGGACAACCGTCTTCGTGGAAAATCCTACACCAATGATACAGATCTGCGAAAGGCACTCAAGGACTTTTTTGAGTCCTAGACCAGCAAATTTTACAGTCAGGAGATTGATCAATTGGAGACACGTTGGCAGAAGGTGCTAGATGCCAATCGAGATTACTTTGGGCTACTTTTTGTGTACATCATTTTGTTTGCGGGAATTAAAAACGGCAAGAATTCTTGTGGTTACCTAGTACTATAAAGAATGTTCACAAAGTCAGGATCCGATTTCAAAAATTCATATTTATTTGTAAAATAGCTGTACAGGGGTGCGGTAAACGGCAAAATATTCTACGTAGGGAAAGGTGGCTTAAAATGGGTTAGTTGTGTAAAACGGGATACCATGATTTTCAGCCAGCTGTTGGCGATCATTTAACAAAAGCATATTCAATTGTTGGAAATTTGTGGACGGCTGTGTTTAACGTCCGTGCACAACCCCTAATTTATCTGCTTATATGTACTTAAAGCACCAATGGAAAGGTAGCGCCAAATCTCGAAAGCAGATTGGTTACTGTATCCAGTCAGGCTTTTGGATAATCGGCCAATTATATTTTTACAGTAAACTCCACAAGTAGTAACACAGTGCTTGTTCAGATTAATCTGGGAATTAGTCACAAATTATTTTCGGAGTAACTATGGCGTTCGAATTAGGCGATGAAAAATTAAATGTACTTGACGACTGATTCGAATTGGGCGATAATTCGAATTAGAAAATTCGATACATTTATTATTTTACATTAAATGTAAAGGATTTCAAACGTTCTTTGCAATTTATACGAATTAGGCGGATTCGAATGGCACGGAGTTTACTGTATCATAAGTTTTGTTCGGAATGCGATATGATAGAACAAAACGGTTTTCAGATTTGAAATCAGCGTGAAAAACTGATGATAGAACACTTGTCACTCTACAGGAAAGAAAAAAATCATCTATGTCAGTGTAATCAAACTCCTCCCAGCATATTCGGTGTAATACCATTCATTCCTGCAGTTATTCGGTTTTTAAAAACTTCCAAATCAGTAAGTAAGGGTGGCACAAAAATGGCCTCCTTGATGAAATCCCACAAATAGAAATCACTCGCTGTGAGATCAGAGTATCTCGAGGGCGATGCTCAAAGGGCTAAGTCTCTGTTACCCTTGCAGCCAATTCACTTTGAGGGACTAACTGTTCTCTCCCAAGGCGCCCTAAAGAGCCACCGGCAACCAAAAATAAAAAAACTTGACAACATCCTCTTTTGAATAGCGAGAGAGCCGTTTACCTAACGTAAACGTTTCACGCGCTGCAGCCTTTGGAAATCGAATCTAGACTTTGTGAACACCCTATATAATCATAAAATTGGCATTTGTATGATAATTTGTTATTTAGAATTACTGAATAAGAATTAAATATCAGTTCTATTTTGACAGGTAATTTGATAGCAATTCTAGAAGAAATAATGCAACTTCAGAAGGAAGCGTACAGAGACATCTAACATCCACTCCAAGCATATTTTTTCTCAGAATTTTGTCTATTACTTAATACGATATTATAATTGATTCCAACAGTTCGTTTTATAATTAGGTGTTGCAAAAGAACTGATATATTTTTATTTTTGGACCGATCCCCTTTTCCCTCACAAATAAGTGCAAAAATCATTCAGTAATTTAAAAATTTGCGTGCTTTTTTAAGATGGTGAAATGCGTTTGATTGCAGCAGAAGAGTTCAAGAAACCAGAAGAATCACGCCACTCAGAAAAGGAAAAAAGCACAATTTCACTCTCCAAGTTGAAAGGTAAATCGAGCTCTATTAGGATATATAGCAGTTTGATTGATGGAACCAAGAAACAAGGAATTTCTTGATTTACATAATGAAAAACATTCCATGGGATTATTATTATCGAGACAATAAATATTTAATAAAAAAATTTCCTTTTCTTCTATTGAACATGATGCAGAGAATTCAAATTCCTCAAGCAATTTAAATGATACAGAGAATGGAGATGATAAGGATTTAGACAAAGATTTAAAAAGTGAGTTATATCAATAAATTTTAGGAAAGTCTTTTCTGTTGTAACAATTTCTATAATTTTTTTATTAGTCAATCGTAACATCTAATCTATTTAGTGACAAACTTTATTTCTTATGATTATTTGCTATTTAGAATTATTCAAAATTATAAAATACTATTTTTTATTGTAACTGGTAATTTCGTAGATATTCTTGGACAAATAATGCATCTTCAGAAGGAAAAGTACAGAGACATCCAACTTCCACTACAAGCGCCTTGGCTGAAAAGAAGTCTTCCATTGGAAGAGATGTACATTAACCTGGAGATGTATAAAGTCAAAGAAGAATACGAGAACAGAGAAGGCGAGAGCACCCAGCTGGAACATGTTTTCGACACTGTTGAAGAGGAACAGCCGACTAGAATTCTAGTAGAGGGCGCTCCTGGAATGGGTAAGACGACGTTCTGTTGGAAGCTACTCAACGATTACGGAAACGACAGACAGTACTTGGCGAGCAGATTTAAAATGGTACTCCTAGTGTTCTTAAGGGATATTCAAGGGAATGAATCCGTTGAGGATATCCTAATCAGGGGAACTACATGGGGGGATTATGCAACGGTAGATATTCTCGAATGCATACACAAACATCAAAAAGGGATTTTATTAATTTTAGATGGATATGACGAATTAAGTGAAGATGGGAAAAAGAAATTGCTTCCTTTAATTAAAAAGGAGAAATTTCCCTCCATGTTCGTTGTTGTAACTTCAAGGAGTGGAATGTTTCATCGGAAAAGGGAGAAAGGAGCAGCGGTTAAGGAAGCCTACCAACCTATAGATAAAGAAACTAGAAAACTTCAACATTTTAGTAAGAGAATAATAATAAAAGGAATAAAAGAGGACGAGATTGGGGTATTTTTAAAGAAATATTTAGGTAAGGAATCTTTACAGTCGGAGGATAAAATTAAGTCTATTAACCAGAAAGAAATGCACGAAATATGCAAATGCCCGTTGTTTCTTCTTCTGTTGGCAACAATGATCGATGAAGAACAACTGGAAAGTATTAAATCAAAAACAACCATGTATACAAAGTTTCTTAATTTCATCATAAAAAGAAGCTTGGTTAGAGAAGGTTTACTAGACAGCAACGAAGAAATTGATCTTTTTCAGACACACAAAAGCTACACTTGGCTTAGCCCGTTAATAAATTTCGGAAAAGAAGGAATTGAAAATTTAATCAAAAATTCTTTAATTTTTAATGAGAACAAAGTTTTAAGAACATGTCATGAAGAAATTATATTTAAATTAGGATTTCTAATTAAGTCAACTAAACTGGAGAAACATAGCGCCGAGAATTACTATGAAGCTATCCACAAAAGCTTCGTAGAATTCTTGGCCGCTTTTTCCACTTTCAAATCGCTTCAAGAATCAGGTGAAGATGCTTTCAAAATGGAAATTGAGAGAGTAGTAAGAGAAGGGCTACTACCGACTGGGGACTCCCTCTTCTTTCCCTTCATTGGTGGATTTCTGAAAGACAAAGCCTCGCTTCTGTTCGAGGCTCTCCTTCCTCTGTCTTCTTGGTTCAATTTATGTTTCACAAACACTCTCCTAGAAATTACAGACATTTTCTCCTTTCTCGCTTCTTTTCCATCTTTACTGCCTCATTTCGTTCCTTCTTACTATTCTTTCGGTGGTGATTTCAATGATATCGGGCGAGAGTTGTATTCGTCTCACATTCACTCGTACATTCTAAATTCTGCACTCCAATCGAATCTCATTTATATCCTCTGACTGAAACCTTCTCACTTGATCTCCATAACGCAGCATATTGCAATTAATCACCTATTACTCTACTTCGATGACCATTTTTCTGATGTGCATCTTATTTGTCTGAAAAATTCATTAAAATGTCTAAAACTCTCTCTTCATTTTGAAAAACCTTTTAATAACAAGTGTTGGTCTAAAATCGTTCGTTGTATCGATTCCATCAACACAGAAACCATTTATTTTGATTTTGGAGCAGAACGTGGTAATTCAAATCTTTTAACCAACCTTCATAAGGAACTGACCAATGGACAATGGAAAGAGAAACCAATCCATGCAATTAGATTATAAATTAAAGATAAATATGATTTAGCCTGTCTTAGACTTTTAATTGATCTTCTTATAAATAATAAAATCAAAGACGGAATTGCGATAGAAATAGAGGAATTAGGAAGAAGTGAAACAGATAAGAAAAAGACAGAAAGAGATTTGCAAGAGTTGTTGAAGTTAGTCATTGAATGTAATTCCGTTCGTGAAGTCCGCATTTTGAATAGAGATGAAAGTTTATCACCAGTTATCGATTTCACTGCTTTCCACTTCAAGGAAAGCATTCGAATGAAGTCGTTAGGTCTTGCTGGTTACATCACTCTGAATGGGAATGAAGACCTAAAAATGTTCCTTGAAGAAGCACGTGTCACATGTTTGGAAGATCAAACAAATAATTCACAATTCATTCAAAACATCCAGGAGATAAAATGGTTGAAATGCCGAATGGAGTGTTTCGGTTTATTAGTTCATGAAAACATGCAAAATTTAGAAGAACTAACATTAATAATGGATGAGTCACTATATGTTAATGACAAAATTTTAAATTTGATGCAATTACGAATTTTAATTTTGAACTTTTTAGACATTAAGACAATTCCAATTAGATCTCAGCTCTATTTAAGTGGATTGTTTTCTTCCCTAAACCTGAAAACCCTTGAACTCATTTTTATTTCTCTTGACGTTTCATTCTTTGATTTTCTCATTAACGCGGTCGTGGAGAGTCTAGAAAAGAGCAGAAAAAATCGAAACAGAATTCTATTCTCTTGGATGAGCTACTCATTAATTTTAACAGTAATAATGAAGACAGTCTTCACTGGGACGATTTGAAACAGTCGGAGGGAATGAAAAGAATTCAAAGTGTTTTGAGTAATAATCTTGTGAGACAATTCTCTTGGGTCGATTATTTTTCTAATCTTCCATGTCACGTTCCCTAATGTCTCTTTCCCTTGGACGCGAAATTCACTATCAAAGTGGACGTCTATGGATCTGATCATTCGCATTCTCGTCACAGTCAGTATCAAAATCGATGGATGGATATATTGAACAAATACTGTATCACAACCATGTAAGAGGTTGTGATTTTCCTGTAAGATTATATTTAGTGATTATCCTGTACTGTGGGAAGTTAAGGTTAGGTTTCCTTAGTTGAATCGCGAAGCATGCCGACATGGTGGAAAGTCGGGCGCTTTCGGCGGATAGAGTAATTTTTGAAAAGAGATGTTATCGCTGATTGACGTTTTTTAAAACAGTCCGGTACCATCGCAAAGGAATGGTTGCAGAAGTGCAGAGCATTCCGTTTATAAAGAATAAAATGGAGGGTATATAAATTAATAACCACTTAAAATATTTACAACTTATATTAATAATAAAATTTGAATATAATTATAAAACTCTTTTAATAAAAGATGTAATTTATGATTTTGAGCATATAAAGTTCAGACGCCGCCTACTTATTAAAATTTAAGGAGAAAATGAATAATTAAATTAATGCAAAATTTTATTTTGTAACATTAAAAAAATTGTTATTTTTTCTCTTTATGAAGAACTATTTTTTTCAATTAATTCCCTCAAATTTTTGTATCTGGTTAACTGAGGTTCAATCCATATTACGATGGATGCAAGCAATGTCCACGAGTAGTATCATGAAAACATAAAAAAACCTCTCATGAACTACGATTGCATTACAGGTAAGAGAGATGACAGGAAGGATTATATAAAAAGATGAGCGTACATAAATCCTTTAAATAAACACTAGGTCAATACAAAGTCCCATTCATAAATAATAATAATAATTATAAACTGGAGATTGTCTCCAAACAGAGGTAATAATTTTTCGATTGAAAAATGGAATGATTTTTTGGCTGTCCCTGGTGTCTGCGATAGCCCAATTGGTAGAGGCGTCGGCCATGATTGTCAAGGTTCCTGGTTCGAATCCGGGTCGCAGAATTTTTCCTTCCATTTTTCAATCGAAAAATTATTCCCATTCGTAAATTTTAGATAAGGAGGAGTTTGATAAGTGAAATTCATTCCTGTTCAATATTTGGCTCAAGTTAAGTTTAAAATGTACAGGTATACATGTATAACTGAATTGAGTAAATGGTCAAAATAAACGACATGTTTTTAATATATCTTTATTCCTTGGTGATGCCCCACCAAATAAATAAAAATAAATCTATTGGACTGGACTGGCACCAAAGTTGAAGTTTTTTCGTCGTTGTTTTGTCGTTTGAACTCTCAAGTAATGCCGGGAAGCCAAATCGATAACTACAGTATCTATTGGTAAACTTAGAACTAATAAAGAACTCTTTAACCACAACGATAATAGATTGAAAACCAACAACCTGATACTGGAAGTACTTTTCGGAAGCAATTGCTTCCATCATTCAGCAGCCCAGGAGCACCTCAAAGAAAACTGAGAGAACTTCCTGTGTCTTCGACAATCGACAATCGAACAGCGCAGGGAAGAAAAACAAAACGAGTGGTCCGGAAGCTATGCTTCCACTGCCATACTCATCCAGTGTTATAGCCAAAAGAAATACGCTGAAGTAGGAAAGAAGCCAGATGAACCTGTTTAAGTCATCCACAGGATACGGAGGAACATCCCTGCCTGTGTCTTGAAACAGCTGAGTATTTATAAGGAACAACGAACCAATAAAAGAGAAGCATAAAAATCACTTTCTCTGATTGGTTACTTGGGTCAACCAACGAATTAGAGGGGAGTCGCTGATTGGGCCTCTATCTAGGTTAAGTAATAAATTACTATCCGATTGTTGGATAGCAATGCTTTCAAAAGCATCCAGCAGGTGTTTCTTGTTTATTGATCTTATCAGATGTACATTGTTGCTAGGAAAATCGTGGCCTGTGTCGATTGAATGTTTTGCTACGGAGGACTGGCTGCTTCTTCCATTCTTCCTGTGTCCTATATGTTCCTTGTATCTGGTTTCGATGTTTCGCAACGTCTGCCCTTTGTAAAACACAGGGCATTGGGCACACTTTATAACATAGATTCCTGACCTGAGAAGTGGCGGTATTTTGTCTTTAGGGTTGTGGAAAATGTTCTTGGCTTGGTTAGGGTTACTGTAAGAAATAGAAAGATCAAAAGACTTAAAAACTGTGCTGAGACCTCTGATTAGTTGTTTGTTGAAAGGTAATGAGATGGTTCTTCCCTTTTTCCCGGTTTTTTCCATGGTGGTGATGTCCTGAATGAATTTTTTGTACCGTCTTTTTCTAAGTAGGTCTGTGATCGTGTGTCTGCTGTAACCGTTCATAGTTGCGATGTCCTGAATTATGGAAATTTCTTGATTGAATCGTTCTTGGTTGAGGGGGATGTTTATGGCTCTGTCCAACATGGAAATGAAAGTGGACATCTTCTGGTTCCAGGGGTGGCTCGAGTCGCTGGTGATGTAATTAAGGCTGTTTGATGGTTTCCGATATACTTCGAATTCCAGGTGATCTAGATTTCTGATGATTATGACGTCAAGGAATGGCAGTTTTTGGTCTTTTTCCACTTCAAAAGTAAACTGTATTGTGGGGAAAAAACTGTTTAAATGATTGATGAAAGTATCGATATCGCATATTTTGGTATCGAATATCGTGAATATATCATCGACATATCTAAACCAACATTCTGGGAAGTAAAAATTAGAAGTTTTGAGGATGTCCTCGAAACTTTTTAGAAAAACCTCTCAGGTCAGGAATCTATGTTATAAAGTGTGCCCAATGCCCTATGTTTTACAAAGGGCAGACGTTGCGAAACATCGAAACCAGATACAAGGAACATATGGGACACAGGAAGAATGGAAGAAGCAGCCAGTCCTCCGTAGCAAAACATTCAATCGACACAGGCCACGATTTTCCTAGCAACAATGTACATCTGATAAGATCAATAAACAAGAAACACCTGCTGGATGCTTTTGAAAGCATTGCTATCCAACAATCGGATAGTAATTTATTACTTAACCTAGATAGAGGCCCAATCAGCGACTCCCCTCTAATTCGTTGGTTGACTCAAGTAACCAATCAGAGAAAGTGATTTTTATGCTTCTCTTTTATTGGTTCGTTGTTCCTTATAAATACTCAGCTGTTTCAAGACACAGGCGTTTTCAGCTGTTTTCAAGATCACTTAAAAAATGGGGATCGATATGATAAAGCGGACCTAGTAGACAGCTCATATCCAATACGCTAATATTTTTTATCATTGGATTTCGCCTGTGAGCCAATCAATAAGCTTACTGGCGGCACGTAAATAGACAATCTTAGTATATATAGGGCCCCTGAATGTGGTGTTGCATACATATCCAGAGCTTCATTCATCATTGGGACTGCTGCTACTGCACGACGATTCTACCACTCGATGGACGACGACGTACCTATTGCAGACTGGACGACTTTCAGTGCATCAGTGGATTTTCCAAGAGGACTAAAAAGGTAGGACTTTTTTAAGTCATTTATACTGAGTCGTTTTGAGTAGGTGCGTCCTTCTAAGGACGGCAAAACCCAGCACCACACCTGCTTCATGATGACATCAGGCACTGTTAAGTATGCTGATGGTAAAGTGTTACCTTGTGACCTGGCCTACAAAGATGCGTGTAAGGATCCGAGATTTCTGGCATTTGACATTATTATTAACGGACAACTTGAGTCATTACGTAATGAACTGAACAAGAAATATCTTGAGTTAGAATCAAGGGTGGAAGCGCTGTCTAAAGAACTTGGTAGTAAAATTGATAGTTTAAAAAGTGATATTCAGAGTGCTAGTTTAGAGACTGCAAATGGCTTTGCTAACCTTGGCAATATTATCAAGGAGTTTATGGGCTCTCCCGTTACTTCTGATTCGCCCATGATAGTGGTAAATCGTGATCCATTACATGATAATGAGAACGTTTCTACCTGCCTGGAAGAAGTCAACGAAGGAAACTCCTCACTACGAACTAGCGTCAAAAGAAGGCACGAAAATGATTCTGCTGAAAGTGATGGAGGTAACTGGCGTATTGCGCAGAATAAAAGAAACAAAGGTGGTGTTAGGATAGACAACATCCAGTCCACTGTCGATATAAAAAATGGTGTCTCTGTAGCCCTACGAGGTAATAAAGCTAAGCGTGGAAATTCCGAAAGCAATGTCACCCATGGAAAGGGAGTAATTTACATTCCTCCGATTATTATTCGTCATCACGGAAAACCAATCAAGGAAATTCTACAGGAAATCACAAAGCATGTGTCTTTAGATAAAATCATCTGCCACACTGGTCGTAAGGACACCATTAAGATTAAGTGTCTTGATGAGGACACGCACCAAATTCTAGTATCTGGAGTAAAGAGTAACGATGTGCTAAAAATCCAGCATCATCAGCTCAAATCTGAAAAGCTGCTGAAATATGTTGTCCGAAATGTTGACACAACGTATGACCTGGAAGACTTTTGTGATGACCTAAGGAAGGCAAATTATTACCCAGAAAAGGCAATCAGGTTGAAAAAGGCAAATGGTTCCGTTGAAATGCCACTGGTGTTGGTTTTACTCCAAAACACTGAGCATAATAAGTCCTTTTTGAGTTTAAAGCGTGTCGGTCCTCTTGCTGTTACTGTAGAATTATTTAGAGGCAACAAAAGGCCCTTACAGTGTTACAACTGTTTGCGCTTTGGGCACGTCTCCCAAGGTTGCACCGAATCGCCTAGGTGCAACAAGTGCGCAGGTGATCATCAGTCGAGGGACTGTGCTAATGTTAAGGACCCCCCTAAATGTATTCGTTGTGATGGTCAGCATACTTCAAGTTACACCAAGTGTCCGAAATATCCCCAAGTCAAAAGGATCAAAAGCACTAAAGTAGTTGATGGCAGAACCTATGCTTCAGTCGCATCCAGCTCTTCTCATTCAGATGCGGTCGATCCAATCCAATTGCGTAGCATTTACAGGAGTCTGGGTAACCTTCTTAATCTCTGTAAGGAAAGTGGCAACGTACTGCCACAGGTTGCGTCCCACGAAATCAAGAACTGACCATGGACAGACACCACTACAGAACAATTACCCACGGAAAGCTTCGTTGCAATATATGGAACGCCAGGGGAATCTATCGGAAGCGCATCGAATATTACAATTTCATCATTAATTGGAATATTGACATAGCTTTCGTGTGTGAGACGCACCTGAAATCAACTCAAGCTTTTAACTTGCCGGGTTATCATGTTTATCGAAAGGATCGACCTCTGGGTAACAACGCCAGTCAAGCATTTGGTGGAGCAGCTATCATTGTCAAAGATGGCATTGATCATCGTGAGACTATCACTCCCGACTATATAGGTATGGAAGCCGTTTCCGTTATTATAAGTGATGCTAACGCAGGCGAAGTTAAGTTCGTCTCACTATATAACTCGCCTAAGCACAAGCTTAGTCCATGCGAACTCGACGATCTGCTGTCCGGACCCATTCCGGTTGTAATGGCGGGCGACTTAAATGCTAAGCATCATGCATGGAACTCTAAATGCCACAATCAAAATGGCAATATCTTATATGGATATACATTGAACGAAATTAACACCTTTGTTGCTGGTCCCCTTGAAGACACCTACTACTGCGACCACTCCCCTGTTAGCGACGTGCTTGACATCGTTGTTCTTAAAGGATTCTTCAAGCCCTATAATATATTTACGGTAGATGACTTATCCTCTGACCATCGACCAGTGATGCTTATCTTTGAGGGTTTGGACATCGACTTGAAGATTGGGCTTCGCTCCAAGCAGGACTGGAAACTCTTCAGAGATATTCTTCGCGAAAAAAGCATCCCATACAAAGAGGTTATTGCCAACGATGACATAAACACAAATATTAGTTCTATCACTAGTGTTATCCATGAGGCTAGTTGTTCCAGTGCCTTCACTGCTGATCGAAAGCGTCCTGAACATCTTGACCTTCCTCCCTACATCAGGCGACTCATTCTTGAAAGGAATTCCTATAGAAGACTATGGCAGCGCAAGCGACTACTCTTTTTCAAGAAGAAGTACAACAGGCTTTCTCGCAAGGTCCAGGAAGAGGTTAAACTTCTACGAGCACAAAGGTGGAGTGGAAAACTGAAATCTTTGTCTGTCCAGGACAACTCACTCTGGGGTACTGTAAGGGCCTTGAAGGGTAACAGGCCCATCCAATTGCCGCCGCTTCGATCAATTGCCGCAACTTCGTCACCAGTGATGGGGAAAAGGCTCAACTGATTGCGGATTCCCTGAAGATCCAATTTACCACGCCTACTGGGACCAACCTGGACAGTCTCTCAAACACTCAGCTTGTGAACAATGGCTGTATCGCTTACCAGTGCATCCATCGTGTTCCTACCCCTGAGGATGTCATTAGTATTCATGAAATCTCCGATATCATAAAGCGACTTAAAATCAAAAAAGCAGCAGGTATTGATTCCATCACCAATAGTGCTCTGAAGAACTTGCCTTCTAATATTGTCTCAACTATTACCAAAGCCATAAATGACTGCTGGAAACTTGGTTACTTCCCCGACCAGTGGAAAGAATCCGTCATCGTTACCATTCAAAAGCCAGGTCTTAACCCTGCTCTTGCTGCCAGTTACAGACCCATAAGTTTACTACCTATGTTGTCCAAAGTCTTTGAACGCGTCATCCTAAGGAGATTTAATGCTTTCTGTGTGGCCAAAAATCTTGTTCGTGAGGAGCAATTTGGTTTTCGACCTGGACACTCCTGCCAACTTCAGATCTGGAGGCTTGTTGCAGATCTAAACACTCCTCTAAATTGTGCAAAGTACGGTGGTCTTGTCTTCTTGGATGTCCGGAAAGCTTTTGATCAAGTTTGGCATAACGGACTCATATTCAAGATGATTACTTGTGGTTTCCCTGACGATCTGATTGCTTTGATCAGTTCCTTTCTGACGAACAGGAAATTTCGTGTTAAGGTTGGCTACTCGATGTCAAGCCCTTGTGACGTCAATGCTGGTGTTCCCCAAGGCTCTGTCCTGGGACCTGCATTGTTTAATTTCTTCATCCACGACTTCCCAATCTTTACTAAGTGTGAGCTATATCTGTTTGCTGACGACGCAGCCATCATGACTACCGACCGCAATCCCGCTCACGTCACATCTCGGTTACAAAATGCCTTACATCAGTGCGAGAAATGGTTTGCTAAGTGGAGACTCAAACTAAACGTCGACAAGTGCAAAGCTATGTTTGTTACCAAGAAACTTCGGAAACCCCCGAAGCCTCTCCTTCTTTCGGGTAGAGAGCTCGAATGGGTGAAGAATTACAAATACCTCGGAGTGGTGATAGATGCCAAGCTAAATTGGGGTGACCACGTCTCCTATGCTATCAATAAGGCTAAGAAGGCAAAGTTCAGCCTGATCGCCCTCCTGGGGCGAAATAGTGCTCTTGGATTAGATAGCAAACTTTTGCTATATAAAATGGTAATCCGGACCATTCTGTTATATGGTATGCCTGCCTGGGCCACAATATGCAAGTCCAGATGGAAGAACCTGCAAACTTTCCAAAACATTACCCTGAGGACTATCGCCCAACTTGACAGGAGAGTCGCAACAAATATTTCCATTGCCGAAGATTTTGATATTCCTCCTATTGGAAACTACGTACAGGAGTCGTTGAAGAAGCTTCTTCCGAAGATCAAGGACCACCCAAATCCTCTGGTTGCAGATATTCTGGATCACCCGCTCACTTTTCGAAGTTTACTCAGGCATCGCAGGCCTCGTCATCTCCTGGACGTCAACTTCGAAGACATCCAAAAGGCTATTTTTCCAGACTACTGGATCTCCTAGCTCCTTCGTGTCCCTCGTCAATCAACAATCTGCCTCACTGTCCTAATAGGAAAGGACTCCTCTTTATGCTCTGGATGACTTAACAAGGTTCATCTGGCTTATTTCCTAATTCAGCGTACTTCCCTTGGATACTACTTGGACGAGTATGGTAGTGAAAGCATTGCTTCCGGACCACTCGTTTGTTTTTTCCCTGCGCTGTTCGATTGTCGATTGTCGTAGACACAGGCGAGATAGATCAAACGAACATATCAGGTTGATCAGAGGGAGCACAGAAGAGAGCACACATCTCGGGTTCGAGCTACTCATAGATGGTATAGATTGGAGAAGGAATGTAATTGAAGGCACACTCTCTTAAGGTCAGCGGTTTTTTTTATATCCTATTCTTTTAGGCTGTATTTTCTACAGATCTGATTCTGGAAAAGCCCTTTTCAGGGCTAGCAGTCTGACTATTCTTTACTGACTATTATTTTAAATTTTATCATAATGCCAGACTCAGGCAAAGCGTTAAGTGGCATTGCAAGCCAAAAAACAAGTGACGGTAAATATACATATGGCGAGATATATAAAGATGCCTGTAAAGATTACAGATTCGAAGCTTTTGATGCTATAATTAAGGATAAGCTAGAGGTTTTGCGCCAAGAAATGTGCACTAAGTATGATATTTTACAAGGCAAAGTCGAGTCACTAAAAGGGAACATTGCTGAAATCCACGACAAAATTGCTAATATGAATGCTGAAATATCTGCAGCACGCAATGAAGCCAACTGAAGCTTTAATAAGTTAGAGCAGTTCCTCAAAGATCAATTCTCTGCTCTGTCAATGAAAGGTAATCAGCCTACTGGTGTAACTTCTGACTATCTAAGAGACTCTTGTGAAACAGAGAGTGTGAATCCTCAGCCTATGGAAATTATCCCCTCCGGCTTAGGGAGTAACGATAACGATGGCAAAGACCCGATTAGTACAAATCGCAAACGGCTATACAATGATACGGATAAATGGATACCTGCAAAATCTAAAAAGGCTAAAAAAGGGTTGAAAATTGACAACATTAAGGATGTTGTTGATATAAATGATACAATCGCTGTTGCTTTTCGAGAAAGCAAGTCCGAACAGCGAAAAAATGTTGAAAAGCCAAATACCAAGAGCAGCTCCTATATTCCGCCAATCATAATACGTACTCACGGTCAGCCAATCAAGCAAATCCTGGGCGAGATTCAAAAGCATGTGGCGATTAACCTAATTACTGTACACACAGGCAGAGCAGAGACGATCAAAATAAGGTGTCATGATGAGGAAACTCATAGTAAATTGGTGTCTGGCATTAAGGCTGATAACGTGCTAAAGATTCAGCATCATCAACTTAAATCGGAAAAAGTCCTCAAATACGTTATACGAAATGTAGACGTGACCTATGACCTTAACGATTTTAATGAAGACCTGAAAAAGGCCAACTATTTCCCTGAGAAAGTGATTAGGCTTAAAAAAGCCAAAGGATCAATTGATATGCCCATGATTCTGGTTCTATTATCAAACACTGAACACAATAAGACACTTAAAAATGTGACCCGCATAGGGCCTTTAGCTGTCAGTGTT
>JAHWFO010052920.1:52005-87570 GCA_023313115.1 Rhysida immarginata | reverse complement strand
TGATTCCTGTGCGGCCCCCCCCCCCCCCTGTTTGTGATCTGTTATATAATCATGGGATTGATATTTCAAATATTTCAATTTCTGCTTCCAACATAGAACACAAACTTAAAACACTCAAGGTCAACAAAAGTCCTGGCCCGGATAACCTGCATCCGCTTTTTATTTCCACTTGTGCCTCTCCACTGTGTCTTCCTATTCTAATCATTTTTAACAAATCCCTCAATCTCGGTGTATTCCCTGATTTTTGGAAGAGCAGTTTTATTGTTCCGGCTTTTAAATCTGGCGATAGGAGTGATGTGACAAGTTATCGTCCGGTTACTATTCAGTCAGTTATCCCTAACGTGTTTGAATCTATCATTTTAGATAAAATACAATGTCACTTTAAACATATCATTACTCCCCAGCAACATGGTTTTATTCCAGGGAGATCTGTTCTTACGAACTTACTAACATATGAAAATTATATCTTTGACAATCTCGGCACACATAAGCAAGTTGATGTTATTCATACAGATTTTACTAAAGCCTTCGATAATATTCTATGTAAGAAACTTGAAGCCTTCGGTATCAAAGACCCACTTTTTTCTTGGATCCGTAGTTTTATTGTGTCTCGGCGTTTGTACGTTAAAGACAACATCTCCTGTTCATTTAGTGCTACTAGTGGGGTACCCCAAGGTTCACACTCCCCCCCCCCCTCTGCTTCTTCTCTATATTAAAGACATCGCCGAGGTATTGAACGGAGTTCAATTATTGTTATTGGTATATATTTAATCTTATATAATTGTTAAAAAAATTTTTTTTATAACATGTCGCATTTTTTTTTTAAAGTAACATTCTTTGGCTTGTTAATGGTGCATATTAATTAATATCTAGGAATATTGTTTCGTTTTGACAGCTTGATCAGCTGTAACTCTGTGCATAAGTAAATGCAATTGTTACCAAGTTTTTCCCTCACTAAAAGCGCCCTCACGTGAGAAGTCGTTGAACTAAGGCGGTCTTAAGATTTCAATGGAAATCGTGTCGATTAAACAGGCTGTTACCTATATAGTAGGCTGTGGTTAAAATGAAGCTAAAGTTTCTAGCTCCCGGTAGGGCGGGAACTCT
Organism: Rhysida immarginata; assembly: GCA_023313115.1. NCBI lineage: Eukaryota > Metazoa > Arthropoda > Chilopoda > Scolopendromorpha > Scolopendridae > Rhysida > Rhysida immarginata. Next base: position 86,466 of record JAHWFO010052920.1, on the reverse strand, counting down.
ATTGAAAAGTGGCGCTGCATGTACAATCTGCCCAACTGCGCCTGCAGCGCCACCCTATCGGCAGACAGAAACTTTACTTTCGTATTCAGTTTCAATGAAAATCTCTATCGCAGGTTGCGGTCGGGAATAGTCACGGCCTCCTAGAAACTACCAGGCCTGAACATGACGTCAATACTGTATTGTTGAAGCACTAAGGTTGTGACGTTGAACTAACTTCTGTAATAGCACCACCAGTTTGACGTAATAATCTTTTATCTTTTCCATGTTCAGGCCTGGTAGTATCTAGAAGGCCGTGGAATAGTGCGATCTATGCGGCACATCGCGCAATCTTGATCCTTATCTTCTCGAAACAATGGAAAATTGTCGAAGCTCGATGACCATGAATATCTATAGACCGTGATTAAAACCCTATTTTTAATAGACTGTGGACTAGACTCTCCTTGTCTTTCCCAAGCCCCACAGATGAAAAGAAAACACTAACTGTTTTTCCCATTAATAACTCCAAACCGAGAAAAAAAATATTAATAGCAGGGAAAGTGTCCAAAAGAAATCAACAACTCAGTAGTACGAGGGGCGATTGATAAATAAGGTCTCCGTGGCTGTAACTTTTTTATTTGTTAACCGATTTTCAAAATTCTTTTTGTATCTTATACTCACATTTGTCCTCTATGTAATGCACTATTCACTTTTCGACATAGTCCACATTCCTTTCCAAGCATTGCGCCAACGCGTGACTAGTTGGGTGAACTCGTCGGAGAGGAATTCCGGAGTTGTTGTCGACACCAGGACTGAATGGCGGCGTTTACCTCGCCGTCAGAACCAACTCATGTCCCTTAAGGGGCTCTTTCTTCTTTGGGAAGTGGTGAAAGTCGCAATGTGCAAAGTCTTTCATTTTTGAACTGCAATTTTTCATCTTTGAACTGTAGGCGCTGCAACGCCTTTTGTGTGTGATGACTCGTGTGCGGGCGGACGTTATCGTACTCCAGAAGAGGGTCCAAAGCTGCCATTCAATCCTGGTGTCGACAACAACTCCGGAATTCCTCTCCGACGAGTTCACCCAACTAGTCACGCGTTGGCGCAATGCATGGAAAGGGATGGGGACTATGTCGAAAAGTGAATAGTGCATTACATAGAGGACAAATGTGAGTATAAGATAAAAAAAAATTTTTAAATCGGTTAACAAATAAAAAAGTTACAGCCATGGAGACCTTATTTATCAATCGCCCCTCGTATAATAAACTTAGTGTCTCCGTGGAAAAACTTAACTTTCAGACGGAGTGTTGTCTCAAAGGATGCATACAACAAACTATTACAAATTTAACGCCAGAACGCGTCGCGTGCGCCTTTTAATATACCAGGGAGGGCACATTAACCCTTTTCTTGCTATCCAAGGACAACAGAACCAGACAACCTGGTTGAAAAAGAAGATTGTTCCAACGGAGAACGCTACACACCATGCCTTGCCAACATGCGTCGATGGATTTCTATTGGTTTCGTGCCTTCACTGTGTAGGAAACGGATCACTCCGCGCTGCTCTTCTTTGGTGCATTTCAACAGGGGGGCCGCTATTTTTGAAACGCCCGTATTGCCCCGCCGGGCTACGTGGGGACACGGGACCAACGCCAATTGATGGCGGGAGAGTCCACACGCATGACCGGATCTGATCGCAATGGAGCGGTTTTCGATTTTCTACAGCGGTTTTTCGGTTTTCATTTGACTCAGCCTCGTACAATGTAACCCTAAGTGGTAAGTGACTGTAGAATGAACGGAACAGATGTTCACAACAGTAGTAATGATAAACGTAAAGACAATTATGACTTGGTTTGTTTTGGTTTCTTTGGTATTAACGTCCTTTTCAACTGCTATGGTCATTTCAGGACGGCGTTATAGGGGCCGCAAATTTTGCCTCGCAAGGGTTCTTTAACGTGTAGCCGTCAAACGACTACACACGGGACCAACGGCTTTACTTCCCTTCCGAAGGAAGTGCGTGATCTCAGGATTTCCCCCTGAAAAATCCTAGTCGTCCTCGGCCGGGATCGCACCCGCGTACTCGGGCATCAGAGGCGATCACGCAACCGCTGAGCCACCGAGGCCGATCAATTATGACTTTACTATGTATTTCCTAGTTGTGATATTGAACAGAAACAGAGCTTAATTTCAGAGTTGAAGATTTGTGTCTAACTATTGCATTTGCTATATATTTTTATGATTTAAGCAAGTTTTTCTTGGGCAATATATAGAAGAAGAAGAATATTTGCTAAACTAGGGACCACGATATATGGAAGGAATAATGTCTTTGGAAAGTCACAGACCCACGACCTATGGGAGATAGTTAGGCTTTTGGCAAGCCGGAGGGCCTTAACTGACCGGAAGTGAGAAGGCACCACAAGTCTGCCGGGAATCGTTAGGATCATCGCAAGCAGTACCATAATCTGAGCGCACGTTGCAGCCCAAGCTGGAGGCTCTTGTCATAAGAATTGGTTTTTTATACAGTGGATTTGGCCGAATATCATTAACCGGAGGACAGTCTGATTGGATGAAATTCCTGTTACAAGGTTTTGGACGATGTAGGTCTGGTAATGACTACAGGCATGGTGAGTAACTATTTCGCTTATTCAGTCGTATACGGAATTAAGTGACTTCCCAAGGTTAAAAGTGAACAATAACTGTCTTTAATCAGAAGATAGAAACGAATTCTAAGATAATCACTTGACTAGTTAGACATTTCATGTCTTTGATTAACTCTTAGCCGTTGTGAGCGTTTAGAGTTAATTGTTGGAAATTATATACACATGACCAAGTAATATACCGCTATACGATCTATGTGTTGTTAAGAGTAAAGAATCTATCCAAAAGAAGGATTACCTTATGTGCTTTTGCAGAACGTTGCTGTATGTTTTAATTGAAGTGAGACATATTAACATAGAAATTGTTGCTTCATGCCATTAGTTTTTCTATACCTGAGTACTAGATCTAATTGGGAGGTAACAACCCCTGTGACATTGTTACGATTTGTGTAATTGTTATTTACATTACTGTTCCTTTGTAGACAAATTTAATTATTACCCTAGTATTAAAGTTACTATGGAATCTTTTTTTGATCTAATTAAGCTCTTACTACACTTTATCCACTGTTTTACTCTTCATCCTGGGTGATCGCCTTCTAGAGTGACCGGAGATTTTGGTACTTGGTTCTCCACCTGAGGGTAGGTGCATGGGCGTCACACATGTTAAAGAAAAAAATTTCAATTCGGTTCACTGGCTCGTGTTCTAATGGTACACTTTTTTGTGTCTATTTGTCTGGGTCAAATCTTGTAATCAATATTAAACCAACTTCTCGATAAGCTAGAGAGCTGAAATTTAATACACATACTCAGGATCGATGACAATGCAAGTTAAAGGAAAATAATTTCATATTGGTTAACTGGAAGGTGCTCTAGGGCGCAAATTCATTTCATAAGTCTCTTCATAAGTTGGCAACGAAGTGGAGGGACGATTTTATACGAATTGATTGTTAGACCAAACAATTAATTTTACAAACTGTTGACGCCGGCTTGAAGAGATATTATAATAAAACATAATAAAAGCGTGACTTGAAAAAAAGCGTGACTTTTCCCCCCTCTTAATTCATGTTTTTTTAATTATGATGATATTCAGTTTCTGGTGACTTATTTATTTTATTTTATTATCAAGTTAAGTTACAAATACGCCCAGCTGGGACCAGTATGGACTGACCGACGAGTTAGGTCCCAGCGGGCGCGACAATATAACAAAATACAAGTATAAATTAGTTGGTAGTAATATATGAATATCTGTAGACCGTGGATAAACGTTAACCAAGAACTAAATTAGTAAAATTACCTAAGTTAGGATTCCATTTGCGTAATGTTTCTGTACCGGGCATTGCATTCAAACTGGACATCCTAAAATCGACTGTAGGGTATGTTATCAAGAGATGAAACAAGATAGTGCAAGGAAGCATAGGTGCAACAACAGTAAAAGAACGTCCGGGGAACTTGACAGAACGTGATAGAAGATGCGTGATACGACATGTCAATAGTCTCGCATTTTATCTGCTGCTTCGATCGTTGAAGAGTTTGGAAATGCATCTGGGAACGCCGTTCGTAACAAAATTATCCGCAGAGTTGCACAAGAACGATTATCATGGTAGAGCAGCTGATTACAAATGTTAATGCGACCGTCGTTCCTAGACCGTTGAAGAATGGAATATTGTTCTTTGCAGTGATGAGTCATGGCATTCACCTTTCCTGCCTGGTGGGCTTGTTTGAGTGTGGCAGCAATCCGGGGAACGGCTTCTTACACACAGTGTTGTTTCAACGGTGAAGTTCGGTAAAGGGTTCATCATGGTATAGGGTTGCTTTTCCTGGTTAAGATTCGGCCCATTGATTCTTGTACCTTGTACCATGACACGCTGAAGTGTACCTCGCCGTTCTGGATAATTCGGCCTTGCCTCCATTGTGGCAATACCAAGAAGGTGACGGTTATTTTTTCAACAATCGAACTCCATGTCATACTGCTAAGCGTGTGCAGGATTGGTTTTCGTGAAAATGATGTGAATATGCTTGACTGGCCTGCTCAGAGCCCCGATCTCAATCCGATCGAGAATTTGTGGTACGAACTGGAGCGACGGATACGAAAACGCAAACGTTGCTAGAGAAATGGAAAGCCATTTCTTCCCAGACTTAGACAACTTGGGAAAGTATGCCTCGACGTGTTGCTGCTGTAATACAAGCAAAAGGAAGGTCTACAAGCAACAAATAAAATAATGAAGCAGCTTTTCTGAAAACATGCAGTGTCCAAATACTTTTCCCATATAGTTTATTTTAGCATTTGATCGTTTATGGTTTGCAGTTCCTTGTATATCCGGGCTTTCGGACCACATTGTATTCTAAGATTAAGATATTGGAAATGCAGAAAATATTCGTTATTTTGGAGTTAGCTCCATTTAAACAGCCTTTTTTCAAAAGAATCCTTTTCAAAAACCTCTCTTTAAAATTGTAATTACTAATGTTAAGTTGCTTATGGTGATTTCTAAATTGGGTGAAAAATTCTAACACCGCTCCCAATTGTTTTCCTGGCCACATATTTACTGTTTGCCTATAAATAAGGCACTAACAGGAAATAAAATGCACTGTGACAAACAAATTCTTGCTTGGTGCTATTGATAATTTTATCCAAATATTACAAATAGCAAGAACATTCTTCGCTTCCTTTTTACGAACATGAACTGTTAACTTTAATCTCCCCTTGACCATGGTCGTTTGTCGTCACCCTCTTTAATTTTTTTCTCTTCGTAAAGCGACCTCGTTGGCAGCTTCTTCTCGAATGGAAAGAGACGGAGACTACTAGAGAAACCATGCATTAACTAGGAAAAACTTATTTAAAAAGAGTTACGAACATCCAAGCTTATCGCAATCCATAACTCTCTCCGACCCACTTCACCCTCGTTTACCCTAAATATCAGGTTGTTGCAAAAGTTTTTTCCGGATTTTTATTCCAACACAAAAACGATTGAACTTGAATGAAAGAGTCAGCTCATGCAGAAGCCGGGCAATGGTTGAAAAGTGAACCTTGAACTGTTCTGCGAGTTCCCTCGTTGTTACATTTTGATCTTCATCAATTGCTTGGCGTAGATCACCATCTGAAATCATGATTGTCCGACCAGAGAGGTGCATCTTGAAGAGTGCTATCTCCGCGTCTGAACCGGCGATACCATTCTTCTATTGTACGTAAACTAACAGTGCCATCACTTAAACGTTGGCAATGTTTCGGTGACATTGCGCAACACCGATCTTTCCAGAATACTCGTAGAAGATTATTGCTCGAATATGCTCGCGTGAAAGGTCCATTTCAGACCGTTGATGGCACTCACAGATGTATAGTCAGAAAGTTGATTCTTGGATGTAATATAGCAAAGATATTCAGGAATCGAATGCAATAATTTGTTTGAAAACATATGAACCGGAAAATGAGCCCTCCTTGGGCACGGGTTCTAGAACCGGAAGAAACTTTTGCAACAACCTGAAAGAAAAATACCTTACTGGACTCATTGTGGTTTATATAGGTGCAGTATGGGTCATCGAAAGCAGCAGTGTGTCAATATGTATTCGTAAGTCTTTAATTCGAACAATTGCTAACTAAATTTTTGAATAAACTAAAGGTACTTTAAATTCTGTAGTCACATTATCTTGGAGCTCTAAGCCCGTGAAGATGGTGTTATACGAAACGCGTTGGCGTAATAAATACTCTACCATATTGCTTATTGAAGAAATTGTTTCCTTTTTATAATTGGTTTTATCAGCAATATGGTAAAGTATGGATGTCATAAAATAAAGAACAATTAAATCCATTTGTCATCATTCATCATAATTGCTACATAGCTCGAAATGACATTTCAAATACCGTCAGTACAATCACAATTCGCCAGAAACCGAGGACCTAAGTTTCTGTGGTCGTAGTGCTGCTCATAGGCCCTATGACAGCAGAACCAATGCAAAGCGATATTTAAAATAGTGTAAAGATCACCAAAACTGGACACAGAAAAATGCAATGGCCTTTGAAATGCTTATCTCGAATGTTTTTTATGGTTAGATGTGTTTTCCTTCCTACACAGGCAATGGAAACATGTCTTAGGGAATGACGAATCTCGATACCCACTGGTAAATAAATGGTCGATTTGAGTCTGACCGATGCCCGGAGAAACGTTTCAAGCCTTATTGCGTGGTGTCGTTTTCCAGTTCGGAGGAGTCGGTGACATGGTATAGGGCTCACTTTTATGGTTTTCAAGTAGCAGAAACTATGAAGTCTTTAACCTTCACAAACTTGAAACGAGCCAAAACTGTGGACACTAGAGTAATCAAACGGAAAACACTAAAACCACAAATCCACAAAATATTTAATAGAAGACTCAGATGTACAGTTCATTCCATAAGCGTTTTTACTTGTTTTGCAGCAGTTGAGCTAAGCGGCGTTGATCGGTTATAAAGTCTAGTAGTTTGAACGAACAACGTAGAAGATTAAAATAACCTTGGCCGTGAGTGGGAATAGGGGTGCGGTTTATGACTGGTGTGAGCGAATTACAATTCTTTTAACTGAAAAGATTAATCGCTGCTTTTTATTTCAGTAAGATCGACTTTGCAGAAGAAATATTTAACGCACTTATTAAAAACAAAGCAATAAATATTTAAGAATATCTCAAGAATGTTCGATGAGGGTTTATCCTACGTAAAATATCAGATATTTAAATTATTGATGAAAATAGGAACGAAACCTCCACGGGCTGAATTCGAACCGGAAACCTTCGAAGAGCTGAAGTTTCCTGGTTCGAATCCAAGCTGTGGAATGTTCATCAATAAATATTTAGTTTATTTATTTACTTTATTTACTCTATTTCGAATATGGATATTTTTACTTATTACTTTGTAAATTCTGTAATATTTTGATAGCGAAATTGTTCATGCCGCCATATATTATGTTTATATTTTATAAGAAAAAGAAAGCCATTATAAATATGAGCTTTCTTCATATATAAGATACTGTATTGTTTTACGTTATTTTTCCCCGTCATGGATGAGAATACAATTTTTTTGCCAATACGTTATTTTTTAAGCATAAACCTAGAAGATACTGTATTTCATTTCGAAAGATTGGTAGCTATTCCCTATGAAATACCATAATACATGTAGATCTTACTTTTCAAACCCGCTTATCCGTTAGGGTCGCGGGGGCAGCAGCCCTATGGAGGATCTCCTGCGATCGCGATCTTCCGCCAATAGGCGCATGTCCTCCTTGGTAATATCCAAGCGACTCTAACCCAGATTCTCCATGTAGTCTAGCCACCTAGTTCTAGGCCAACCCCTTGGTCTCTTACCTACCGGCTTGGAAATTAACAACTGCCTAGGAAGGCCAGTTTGCGGCATCCGTATCACGTGGCCATACGAGGGCAACTGAGATCTCTCAATGCAGAGAAGTAGCGGCTCATCACCTAGAGACTCCCTTATTGTGCTGCTGTGCACTGTTCAGAGGGGGAAGCAAAATAAATAGTATTTAAGGGGTGATACTTTAAAAGAAACCCCGAAACTTAAAAATGAACGTGGCTCGTTAAAAGACTTTTATTTTGGTTTAAAAAATGCAATATTTATTTATAAAATATCAAAATATTCTATACAAAAGAATGTTCTATACAATATGATTTAATTGAGGAATAGGCATTGCGATCTCAATTACAAAAGAAAATATTTCTCGGAATAAAATAAAGTAATACTTGAATGTACGTTAAATACAGCAAAACACTGTAACGAGAAATATTAATCGCTACATTGAGTGAATTAACTTTAAATATAAAAAAGAATTGAGACAGACGAATTCCTTATAAAGAATAAGGATAAGAAATTTTAAATTCCCATTAAATGTCTAAAGAAAGACTGCGAAATGATAATCAATTATTAACCTTCTTCTCCATGGGTGAGAAATTTTAAGTAAATCAATGACGAGGTACCCGGGTACCCGAGTCCTTCATCACTGATTTACATGGGAATTATGAACATACATTATTTTTTATAACTTACCTACATGTGTTGTTATTGATATCAATATGAAATCAATAGCAAAAATCATAATTTTTTTATTTTAGTTAAAAACTTTCAGTTTTATTTTTTCTGAAAACTTTCAGTTTTGTTTTTCTGAAAACTTTCAGTTTTAATTTTTGTGTTAGTTTTATTTTCTGGTATTCACTGGACGCTTTCTATACTTGAACTTGCTAGTTTTATACTCGCACAAGACCAACATAAAAATGGCAAAACGCGATCAAGTATTCTCATTGGAAGAATTCAGTCGGTAAGATGATGCACTTACTAATATGCCTACACTTTTGAATTCAATGAGTTTTGACTAGTATGCACCTACTATAATGCCTAATTCATCCTGTTGTAGAATGAGTTTGGAGCAACAACAATCATATCTGGAAAATTTCATTGATGATTCAGAAAGTGATAATGAGTTGTATTGCTCCAACATTCCTGATGATCTCAGCGTTCCACCAAAACACAATCAAGCTCTTCAAGATGAAGAATATGATATAGAAGACGTCAATGCTGATTATAATGCCCAAATAGAAGTACATGACTGTTCTGAAAGTTCCAGTGAAGTCGAGAATGAAGAAAGTGTTCCCGATCAGCAGATGCTGTATGGCAAAGATGGAACTACATGGAATCTGACAAGTCCTGACAGTACTCAAACACCACAGCAAAACATTTTACGCCAAAAATCAGGACCTGTAAAAAAAACTGAATCCCTTTCAGTTCTTGAAACCTTCAAGTGCATTTTTGATAACATTATGTGCAATATCATAATCAGGGAAACAAACAGGAAAGCCAAATCTGTATATTCTCAGTGGAATGCAGAAAATCCAAACAGCCCTCCCAAAGTTTGGAAGGAGTTGAAAGACGAAGAATTCGTTAGTTATCTTGGGATTCTCATTACAGCAGGGGTTCACCATTCTTGCTCAGAAGACATCAGAGAACTGTGGAAGAGTGATGCTAATCCGTTATATCGTGCATCTATGTCAGTAAATGGATTTTGGGAAATAACTAGGTTTCTTCGTTTTGATAATGTTACAACAAGGCAAGATAGGTTGAAAAATGACAAAGCAGCAGCAATTTTAGAGATATGGCTCTTGATGAATATGAATCTCAGAGCTCATTATGTGCCTTCCGAATGCCTTACTGTCGATGAACAGCTATTTCCATTTAGGGGTATAACAAGATTTACCCAGTACATGCAGTCAAAACCGGCAAAATACGGTATCAAAATATGGTGGGTGTGTGATGCTGCAAATTCTTATCCACTCACTGGGCAAATATACACCGGGAAATCAGCTGAAAGTCGTGAAAAAAATCAGGGCGAAAGAGTAGTAAAAGACCTGTGCTGCCAATTCAAAAAAAGTGGTCGGAATGTTGTGATGGATAACTTTTTTTAAAACGCTTCCTCTGGCACGATTCCTACTTTCATGGGGTTTGTCAATGGTTGGGACATTGAAAAAAAATAAGCCTTACATACCACCACAAATGCTTGCCAACAAATCGAGAGAACCACTGTCTTCTTCTTTTGGATTTAGCAATGACAAAGTTACAATGGTGTCATATGTGCCAAAAGCTAACAAGTCAGTCATATTGTTGTCAACCATGCATTACACAAAAGATGTAAGTGGACCAAAGAAAGAGCCCGAAATCATTCTGTATTACAACCGGGGTAAAGGTGGTGTTGACAATATGGATAAAATGGTATCGCACTACACTTCCAAGAGGAAGACTAGAAGGTGGTCTGTTGCAATGTTTTACAATATGATTGATTTAGCTTGCCTAGCGGCTTATATCATTTACATGGAAAACAATCCGTTAGAATCCAAGAAAAATAACAGCCGGCGTGCGTTTTTGAAAGATTTAGGTAAACAACTGGCAATGCCAGCGATTGAAACTCGGTCCAGAAACCCACGAGCTTGTCAGCACTTCAACACGAAATCAGGAATAGAATGCATGCTGGGAAGGCCTATTGCAAGTTGTATTTCTGCAGGTGATGAAGAACAACGCAGAGATTCCTCAGGTCGCCTTATAGTAAATGGAAGTTGTTATGTTTGCAAATCCACCAAAAAACGTAGAAAAACAAGAAAATCTTCTTCCAATTGTCATCGCCCAGTTTGTGATGAGCATACCAAAACAATCACAAAATGTTATGCTTGTTCTGCAAATGTGTAAGCTTTTGAACTGATGTTTTTACAGATTGATATTGTAATTATCTTAGAATCGTTTTTGTAATTAAAATTCGTTTAAAGCGTGATTTATCATTTTTATATCGTTTTCTTGAGTAATAGTTGTAGGGGTACCCGGGTGCCCTTATCATGGATGTAAAGTGTAAAAGACTTTCAAAATTTTTTTTGAAATTACACAAACTTTTTTTAAAATTATTTTTTCATAAAACTCATAGGATTACCAACTTAGAGATGTCAAAAATACCACGGGAAAAATACGAATGTATGATAGAGAATTTTTATGTTAAAAACGAAAATGGCACCCGGGTACCCCGTCATGGGGAAGAAGGTTAATGGGGAATAAAAAATGAAATTGTGCAGCATGGCGTCCCTTGTGCGCGTTATTGTTGAAATAGCATTAAAAGAAATTTCATTATTACCTTATGGGTAAACCCTCAAAACAATGATGCTCGGTAAAGAATCATGGCTGCCGCGAGAAAGTGAGAAATTCAATAAGAAACTAAACATCGAACGGCAGGGTAGGAGTAATTTGCTGAGCATTGGAATGGAAATGATAAATGGAAGATGAACGCCATGCTTCAAGCTAGGAAGGACGTAGAGGACCAGAAGAAGGGACGACTGGTCAAGCCAGTTGCTGGAAGTGGTCTGTCTGAAATAAAAAAAACAGTAACCACGGAAAGAACATCAACAGTAGTGGGACACACATCCTCGTGATCACGAAAATTATTCGCGAGGGACAACTAGCTGCAGAGTGATAATCACGTGGAGATTTTTTAATTGACATTTACTAATACAATATATACTCAACAATCACTGTCTGCAAAACAGTAAAAAAAACTTAAAGAAAAAATAGAATAATTACAAATGAAATTATATCTATTTTTACATAAAAATCTGAGTTTTCCCGAACATGCACCTGCCACACCTCTCAGAAACCTCATTTCGGCCAGTTGTATCCGCGATCGCCATAAGTGACCATCGGTGAGGATGGGGACAAAGATAGATTTGAAGACGGAGAGCTTGGCTTTGTCACCCAGCTCGCGTTTCGCTACCACAGATCGCCACAGATCGCCACAGATCGCCACAGTTCGCGTCTGACACAGCTTGCTGCACCGATCCGAGCATCCAATTCTATTTCCTGTCGCCCATCACTCGTGAATGTAATCCCGAGATACTTCTCCACCTGTCTCAATGAGGCTCCTCTAACATGGAGAACGCACTGAGCAGGCTGTCTTGAAAGGACCAGAACCTTTGTCTTAGCCACACTGATCTTCATCCCACCTTCTTCACATTTGGCTGCAAACCGGTCTAGTGCATGCTGAAGTTTTGTGCGAGAAGACCCTAAGAGGACAAGGTCAGCAAAGAGCAACCTCTCCACCAAGAGGTCGCCCACACAAACACGCTCATCGCCTCGGCTGTCCCTGTTTATCCAGTCCATAAAGATAATGAACAACAGGGGCGACAGTACGCACCCTTGGTGGAGTCCAACACCCACGGTGAACGGTCTTGACTTAATGTCATTTATCCGGACACACATCTCAGAGCTTTCGTATAGAGACATGATAGCAACCAGTAATTGTCCATCTACTCCATACTCTTGCAACACTTGCCAAAGCTTCTCCCGAGGAAGTCTGTCATATGCTTTTTCGAGGTCACAAAGCAAGCGTAGACATCTTTTGCATATTCCCAGGATTTCTCAAAGATTTGCCTTAGAGCAAAGATGTGATCCTTCGGCCAGAGCGGAAACCATACTGCTCCTCTGACAGTTTGGAGTCGACTATTTCCCGACCTCTCCTCTCCAGACACTTAGCGTACATTTTCCCAGGAATGATGAGCAAAGGATGCCTCGATAGTTGCTGCAATCTCTCTGATCGCCCTTTTTGAAGATAGGGATCACAATTCCTGTCTGCCATTGCTTAGACTTTGACTATCCTCTGCTCCAAGGTGATTCTCATGTTCCTCAGTTGTTGCTGTCACCGGATTAAGAAGAGATGCAAAGTACTCCTTCCACCTATGCTATACGCTCTCCTCCGTTTTCAGAAGCCTCCCATATGAACTCTTAATAGTTTGTGATGAAAGAGGCTTCTTTCCACGGAGGTGGCGCACGGTCTGCCAGAATACCTTGTTTGCCAAACCATAGTGTGCCTCCAATTTCTCCCCGAACTTCTCCCAGGGCTTGGCTTTAGCTGTTGATACTGTCTTCGCTGCTGCTTTTCGCGTCTCAGTGTATCGCACTCGACTCGAAGGTGACTTATTTGCAAGGCATAGCTAATAGGCTTCCTACTTTGTCTTGACAGCTGGTCCACCAAGCAGTCCTTTTCTCACCGCCCTGCGCCACACTCAGCCGCTTACGACCACAGCACAATGCGGCGAAGTAATCAGAGCAGTTTTAAACAACTGCCACTCCTCTTCACCAGTACCACGATCACTGGGTAGTTCTTTGAAACTTGAAGATATGTTATCTGCAAAGGTCTTCCTCACAGCTCTTTCCTCCATACTTCCCATTTGATGTGCCTAGTCTTTCTGGACCTAGTATTTCGCTTGTGTTGGTGTATGTACCAAATATATTAAAAACACTGCATATTATAAAGCAAACGTGAATAAGTTTTTATTCCTTCACTTTAAAAAAAACATAATAGAATGCTGCTTGTCGTTTGTTTCTCTTCCTCTCTTTGTTTAAACAACAATGGTCATACACCTCAATCGATAAACATTCAGCAACAATATCACAAGCATCAATTGCATAAAATTAATTTATTATTATATTCATTAGCATATCATTTATGTCTTTACGATACAAGCTAAATTAAATAACAAAAGACCATTATTAACCTACAATTCTCCCCCTATTTTGTTATTTTGGGTACAGTCCTTAAACATAAAGCTTCTCGAAATCTTTCGAAACTAGTTCTCGGTAGAATTTTAGTAAAAATATTAGCCAAACTGTTTACTGATGAGATATGACGTAAAACCAGTTCATCATTCTCCACTGCTTCTCGTACAAACGGTAACGAATGTCAATGTGTTTGGTTAAAATTCGTTCCCTACAGTCTTTCCCAAATGCTATAGCTGCTTGATTATTGCAATATACAATAGCTTGAGGGTTGATACCTAACCATGACATCTCAGCTACAATTAAAGATATCCATAATTTTTTTTCGATTGAAAAATGGAAGGAAAATTATTACCTGTGTTTGGAGACAATCTCCAGTTTATAATTATTATTATTATCTGTGAGTTCATCAAACTTTCTGATGGTTTGGGTAGGAGAAATTCTCGATCCGAGAGCCGGGAGCCCGCCTCCCATTGGGCTTTCAACCGTGACAACTTGGCTGTCCGGATGTCTGCGATAGCCCAATTGGTAGAGGCGTCGGCCATGATAGTCGAGATTCATGGTTCGAACCCAGGTCGCAGAATTTTTCCTTCTATTTTTCAATCGAAAAAAATATCCATCTTAGTTCTGCTATGGCTGAAGACAAACTAACATATTCTGCTTCCATTGTAGAAAGAGCTATACATCGTTGCTTTGAAGTGCGCCACTGGAATGGAAAACCATTGATTAGTAATACGTAACCACTCAGGATTTTCTATCGTCAATGGACTGCGACCACGAAGCATCTGTATATACTACAAGTTCACTGTTCTGAATTGAAATTTTATCAATTATAATATTAAAACCCTCACTGACCATCTAATGATTTATTCTTTAAAGAATTTACGCCTTAGGAAAGATAGTCCCAGCCTGCGAACTAGGTAACTGCTCCAACCAAGCCCTAAGGTCATGTAAATAGCGGTTCGCTTTCATGGCCGCAGTGGCGCAATTGGTTTAGCGCGTTGGCGGTCCGAGCCAAAGGTTCCTGGTTCGAATCCAGGCTGCGGAATTTTCTTTCCTATTTGTCATCATTAATTCGAACAGCTGAGGTAGGCGTACCATTAAAACCCTCACTGACCATCTAATGATTTATAATACTAAGGTTCGATGTCGCACATACATAGTTCAACACTTCCTTTACTAATTTCCAATGATACCAAGTATAATTAGTATTATACTGCGAAAGAGCTGTTACAACAAAACTGATTTCGAGTTTTGTCTTATTTGCTAAATACATTAATGATCCTGGCGATAAGGTACATTCAATAATTCCAGATATTTCATTTCTTTTAAGCTTCCTTGACTTAACTGTATACCTACACGTAAAGGTTGACTTGAAGAAATTGTTCTTTCAGTGTCGAATTTCTCTCGTAAACTGTTAATATAACTTTGTTGTGAAAAAGAACATTTGTTCTCATCTTGTATCACTTCAATTCCCAGAAAGTTATTGGGTGGTCCCAATTCAACAATTGTATAATGTTCTTTTAATCGATTCAATGTTAACTTCAGTGCATCTGAATTTGCTGCAAAGTTCATCATGTCGTCTACATGTACTAGAATCACACACATTTCTTCAATGTAGTAAACACAACTGGTTGATTTAAGTCGCCAAAATCCCATAGTTTGAAATGTTTGATCTATACTTGATATGTTAGAACTATATTTGGTTTGGTATATCCAGGTGCTGGTCTCATGTATGTTGTTTTATCTCGATCTCCATATAAATAGGCTACTTTTACATCCACTTGAGTAAGTACCGCATATAGTCCAATGATAAGTACCGCAAAGAAGAATCTTACTAAAGTAAGATTCACAATAGGTAAATATTTTTCTGAAAAATCTTCTCCTATACGTTGTGTAAAACCTTGTACCACTAATCTTACCTTTAAGTTTGTAACCTTTCCATGTATATCTCTCTTAATAGCGTACACCTATTTACATCCACCTAGTTTTGATGCTTCTGTAGAAGGTACTTCAGTATACACATTTCTTTCATGTAATATCTCCATTTCTCTATCCATTGCATGTTTCCATTCAGTTGCATGTGTCGATTGAATAGCTTCTTGATAGCTTTTAGGTACTTCATTGCAATATACTTCCGTTATATTTCCTTCGTCGTCAGATACATCAGATTCACCATTAGAGTTTTCTGTCATTTCTATAGGATTTCAATTAAATTTGTCGAGTCTAAGTTTTATGTTGTTTTTCTCACGAAATTTACGAACTGCATTTGGATTTGCTAATCGTTGATCATCATAACTATATCGATAAAACACATCAAATTGCTGGTTCCCTTGAAATCTTGGACTCTTACGTCTTGGAACTATTTCTCGTGTCCAATAACTATCTATCCATGGTATGAGTTTGTTTTTGACTTGTATGTCTGGATCTTCTTCTGAAGATTTGTATAAATCTTCATCAGTTGAATCTTCATTAGGTAAATTCTTATTTGAGGATTCCATACTCTTTTCCTTATTATCAGACCATGTGTCAGCAAAATCAGAGGCGATCGGGAGCGAGCAACAGGATGCTCGGCGATCGACCTCCCCCGCTGGAGTTCGTAACCCCGCCGATTGCTCATTGGTTGAGAGTAGAAGATAGCGACAGGAAAAATCGAGGGAAGAAACGACGGAGGTCGAGACGAACAGGATAGGACAGAGAGGTTTCGGTTTCGATGGTGGAGAGGAGCAAGAGAAAGGCAGCGAGCGGAGGATCGAAGCCACGACAAAGACGCAAAAGCTCGCCTTGAGAAAATTGGATAAGCACGGAAGGTCGCGAGGGGACCTCGCTGGTTTACCGAACCGGACGCGACGGTACCGGGACGAGAGAGGAAGCCAACAAGTGCCACGACTGTGTTAGACGTAGAAGCGATGGAAAAGCGACCCGGCCCCGAACCTGAGACAAGAGACGGCAGCGAGCGGACTACTGCGTAGCAGCAGGGAGCTCGAGAACGCGTTGGCCCCGCTCACGCTACACGATAAGGATTCATTACGCCTCCACGAGAGAAGCCACCGAGGAGTCGAAACGAGCCCAGGCAACAACCGACGAAGGAGAGAGGATAGCCAATATCCCAGCCAATTTAGCAGGTACCGGGGGGCTACTGTTGTCACGTGATGCGCGGCCACTCCGTTCCTGGCTTGGACGGAGAACGTACAATAGTAAGCGTTATATAGTTAAGCTTAGTTAATGAAATAACTGCTAAGTAGACTGTAAGAAAAATCTGTGCTACAAAAGGCTTCGTTCTAACAAGGGCATCCTTTGTATTTGTCTCTTTCCGACAGTATCCGTGGAACCTTCTTCATTACTGGAAACTGATGGATTGCCCCTGGAACTCAGAGAAATAAGCATATTGCCTCCATTACCTTACCCTACTAGATTATGCCAAGATTTTATTACTCGAACGGACATTTAATCAATTTACTTTGAACTTTAGTTACCATTTTATGAATTATCCTGTTAGCTTGCAAAGTGTAGCGGTATAAGAAGGATATAATTAAATCAAATTTATTAAGTTAAATATTGTTGTGTTCCCTCTCTGATTACGGTCAGTATTCCTACTTTAATTTACCCGTAACACCATGGCCATAAATCTGTGTTTATGTATTCATTCTTAATTTTAGAATTTCGAAGTACATCTACTCCGTTCAGCTTCTCATCAAATCGCACCTACATTGATTCAATTATATGTATACCTGTAACATCTGGTTTCCATATGCGATATCCACGCGTATTGAGTGCATAGCCTACTAGTACTCCTAAATGTGTACGTCCTTGTAGTTTATTGCGTCCCCGGCGATCACCATGTACAAATGCCAAACATCCTATACGCCTCATATAAGAAACTCTGGAACATCGTCCAAACCATAGTTCAAATGGAGTCTTGCCATTCAATCGTGAATGAGTTTGTTTGTTTTTCACGTGTACAACAGCAAGTGCAAGTTCGCCTCACCAACTCAAGGAAAGATGGCTTGCTTCAGGCATAGTTCTTACAGAATCGAGAATGGTACGATTTAGGCTTTCTGCTACACCGTTTTGTTGTGGGCAATTTACATTAGTACGTTCATGTTTAATTCCTAATGTTTCTAATGTCTTCTGGAATTCTGCATTACAATATTCAAGCCCATTGTCTGTACGTAAACGCTTGATCTGTTTTTCTGTTTCTCTTTCGACACGTCTTGGAAAAATTTCAAAAGTCTCCAGTACTTCTGTCTTGTCCCTCAATAAATAGATGAATGCATAGCGTGAAATATTATCCACAAAAGTGACATAGTATCTTTTTCTGCCAAAAGTTTCTGTTGGTGAATTGTCCCCACAAGTCACTATGTACAAGATCTAGTACGTCTTTTGAAGATATTCTTTGTAAAGCTGTGTGTGCTGCATGTGTGGATTTCCGAACTCTACGTGGAATACATACTGGGTTGTCTGCTAACAATGTAACATCGAGTATTGTTCCATCTCGTTCACTTCGTCTTAGCGATCTTAAGTTGAGGTGACATCCTTTCATGCCATAGTGCAGTTTCTGTGTATACTTACTTCATCCAGAACTTGCATCAGATTTATGAATTTCATTTATATTCACTTCTGTCTGGAGCATGGTTGGATATTTCCATGGTTCTGCTTTAAACATAAACAGATTCTCTTCTGCTTTTGCTTGAAGGAAAGGTTCGCCATTTGGATGACAAATCAATATGTCTTCTTCATTGGTGCGTACTGGATATTTTGCAATCCAAGTACAATACATGAATAACAGGTTTCTTCCTAAAGCTGGTGCATGTTGTACATTCTTCAAAATATACTTGTGTGGTTGACCCTTTGCATTAGTAACACGCAAGTGTACATCACCAATACCCATAACTTGAACTTCTCCGCCTGATCCAGTTGCTGTATTTTGTGATTCTTTACATGTCGTAAAAAGTTCTCTCTATGGACAAAAATGATTTGTTGCTGCCGAGTCTAATGTCCAAATTCTTGACTTATCTGCACAGGTATTTGCAACAATAAGATTCACTGCAGATTTATGCATGTTCCCTTGCTCTGTCTTACTATGTGGTTTCCGGTACTTTGTATTCTGCTGAATGTTTGCTGTGCAGGAACAGGAGCACGGCACTCTAGAACAATATGGCCACTTTTGTTGCATTGCTTCTATTACCTTTCATTATTGTTCCTTTGGTCCACTTATCTCGTGGCTTTACTGAAGAAGACGTTGTAGCCACTGTTACTAAAGGTTCTGCATCTGTTTCTTTAAAGGTTATACCATCTGGAAATCTTCTTTCATATTCATGTATAAGCCCACTTGATACGTTCTGTGATGTGAAGTCCTTGTCCAGCATGCTATATAAGCGTTCTTTAACTGCATCCCAATTACTTGTTAGTCCTCTCATCATCTGATATGCTATATTATATCATCGTCAGCTACCTTTTTGCCAGCTTGATCCAATTCCTGGGCTGCCATTTTTACTCTAGCAATATAACGTGGCACTGTTTCATCATCATTAATTTTCATGGTGAAAAATTTCGTTTGCAAATGCCTAATACGAGCCCTTGAAACAGGTTCATATGCTTTCTGTAATAAATCCCATGCTTCTTTAGCTGTTGACGTCAGAACAATTAATGGCTTTACTTCTGCACTTAACATAAGCCCAATGGTTGCCCTTGCCCATGAAACATGTTCATTATATTCTCGTAATGCATATGTTTTAGTTTTTACCTCTGCTTCAGATGGTGATCCAATAGTTCCATGAACATAAGCTGCGTTCTTCAAGTAGGAATTGGCAATTTATCTTCCATGTCTTGTAGTTATGGTCTTTAAAACATGGAAAAACTAATTTTTTCAATCGATACTTCTTTATCATCCACATTTCAGTTCATTCTAGTGCTGGTGCTGCTATTATTAGTGCTGCTGGGCCCATAACCAATTGTTGGTACGAAATATATTAAAAACACTGCATATTATAAAGCAAACGTGAATAAGTTTTTATTCCTTCACTTAAAAAAAAACATAATAGAATGCTGCTTGTTGTTTGTTTCTCTTCCTCTCTTTGTTTAAACAACAACGGTCATACACCTCAATCGATAAACATTCAGCAACAATATCACAAGCATCAATTGCATAAAATTAATTTATTATTATATTCATTAGCATTATCATTTATGTCTTTACGATACAAGGTAAATTAAATAACAAAAGACTATTATTAACCTACAGCTTGGTTGGCATGGATTCAGAGAATTGCAAAGTGCAGACAACAAGGTGGTGATCAGTTGATAGTTCTGCCCCTCTTCTCACACGAGTATCCAACACTGATCGGAATAAGTCAGCTGATACGATTACAAAATCAATCAATGACTTTTGGTCCATTGCATCCTTGTACCAGGTATACTTCTGGACATCCCTGTGCTGGAAGAAGTGTTTGCGATGGAAAGTCCATTGTTGCAACAGAGATCCAACAAGCACCTCCCATTCGCATTTAAATCAAGGTCACCATTCCTCCCAATCACGCCCTTCCACGTTTGATCATCAGCCCCTACATGTGCATTGAAGTCGCCCACCAGGATGACAAATTCTGCACTCCCTCTCCTGCTAAGAGCAGCATCAACTTCATCTAGAAAGAGTGGGTACTCTGTGACTGCATTCGGAGCATATGCAACGAATATAGAGAGAGAGACCGTTTCTCTATCTGAAGCCTCAGGAAACACAGTCTTCCACCTAAGGGGGTCCAATCTGCGACATAATCTGCCAGCCGGGGACTTGTGAGTATCCCCACTCTTGCCTGGGCAGTCATGTTAGGATCGACACCTGAGTAGAAGAGCTTCCACCCTCCTAAGTCCACAGTTCCAGAACCCGGACGTTTCGTAGAGGTAATACCTATGTCCAGTCGTTATCGTTTGGCTTCCTCCACTAACTCTGATTCCTTCCCTGTCATGGACAGCACCTGATCCCGTTGTCGCTTTACCCGTTTGTCTTCCTGTGTAAAGGCATGCGCTGCCCCTGACCATTTCCCCAAGCGCAGAGCGAGTGCGCTGGTGGGGCTTCTCAGAGGCACTGCTCCGTTATAACAGCCGGGAGACTGTCGACTATTTTTCGAACGAGAGCCTCTGCCTAACTCTCGAAAGCGGGCGACTTTAACCTGCGCCACACCCGTTGCAGTAGGAATTCTCTCATTCGTCGACATCATGAGATTTATTTATTTTTTATTTATTTATTATTAAGTAGTTAAGATAAATCATACAAAGCCCAACAGAGATCTGTATGGTCTAATGGACCGACAAGTTAGATCTCTGAGGGCTCCAACCAAATACATATTGAAGAGTACAAGTTAGTAGAACTAAACATTATAACCAAAAAGAAAGGAAATAAACAATAATAATAAGCAGACTTAATAAAAATAGGTAAGTGCATATATCTGTTAACATGAGTTGCAAAATATAAAATAACCTCAGCGGTACCTTCTTGGATAAATCCATACAGGAAATTACATCGAAATAAAAAAAAAATTAAAAAAATTCATTCCCGCTCGTTTCCCACATGGGTGTATAGAAATATAACATACCAAAGTGATACTAATTATTTAATATTAATTAAAATTACATACCAACATCGGAGCTGGAGGGGTGCCAGAGTGGTCAAATTGACCAACAAAGAGGCACCCCTAGACCAATATAAATAAAATACACATTGCTCAAACAAGGTAAAGAATAGAAAAACAGATAATACACTAACAAAAAATGTTTATAATCAGAGGAAAAAAGAAATAAATTAGCCTCAACAAAGACTATTACAAAAAAAAAACAAAAAAAAACTATTATACGTCTATTAATAAACAAACAAAACTTAAACAAGAAAAAAAACAATGTAATTTTTTAAATGCGAAAGTCCAGGGGAAGACGGAAAACGTGATATTTTAAAAGTTTATAAAAAGCAGGATAAGACGCTACAGCGCGTAATTCGGTGGGCAAAAGAGCCCAACATCTAATACCAGCATATGACAGACATCGACGGCGGTAATTGGGTTTAGTTAGCGAAGGATATAGGTCGAGGGACGATCGTGTAGGGTATCGATGGTTATCAGCAGTGGGAACAAGGATAATAGGAGTTGAAACAAACAAGATTGAATTCGAAGCTTTAAATACGAATGCACAAACACGAAAAAAATACAATTGGTAAACGGTGAAATTACGGTATTCGCTAAAATAGCGTGACACAGATGCAAATTTAGGCAATCTAAGAAGAGTTCGTATGAACCATTTCTGGAGTTTAAGAATCCGAGTAAGGTTCCAAGAAGTGGAAGATCCCCAGAAAATAATGCTGAAGCAAAGAGAGGAGTGAATCCACGCATTATATAAGAGTAATAGAATTTTAGGGGGCAGATAGCGTAGTCTGGAGATAATACGTTGTTTCACGTTAAGATTAATAAGTAATGAGCCAATATGCTGGTCCCAACTAAATCCTGATGCCATCGTCCTGATGTCAGCTACCAAAATCTGGTGGACAAGTCTTTCTTGAGAGTCAAGGCCGTAATAAACGTAAAGGGAGGTTTACATCATATAAATTTTAGTGAAATCATGCTTACCGTGCAAAAAATGCCTGTAACGGAAACTTTTAATCACATTTTTTTATCACGGTTAATAAATAATACAGTATTATTCAAAATTCCTTAAAGTTCAAAAATCCGTAATTCGGTCGAAACAAAGGACATTAAATAGAAAAATAATAAATTACCATAAGTAGTGTGGATGCCAATTAATTAAAACACAAACTACATCCACTTCTCCACAAAGATTTTTATTCACCATGAATACGCATATTTCGACTACCACTTAGTCATCTTCCAACAGCATCGGCCTCGATGGCTCAGTGGTTGCGTGATCGCGTCTGATGCGGGTTCGATCCTGAGATCAAGCCCTTCCTTCGGAAGGGAAGTAAAGCCGTTGGTCCCGTTGGTCGTTTGCCGGCTGCACGTTAAAGAACCTTTGCGAGGCAAAATTTGCGCCCCCTATAACGCCGTCCTGAAATGACCATAGCAGTTGAAAAGGACGTTAATACCAAACAAACCAAACCAACCAACCAATCTTTCAACAGCTATTAGTTTTCTGAAAGATGACTAACTGGTAGTCGAAATATGCGTATTCATGGTGAATAAAAATCTTTGTGGAAACGCGGAGCTAGTTCGTATTTAAAGGACATCACGTTCAAATTCTCCATGAATTTCCAAGAATTTGAATATACCACGCAAATCATTAGCATTACTAAATTCGCATCTTATGTATCTGTGCCGTCAACAAACTGTTATTGATGATAAACCATGTACGTCTGTTGACATGCACCAACGGAGCATCATACAGGGTAGGTGAAAAATCATATATCTGTTAATTCTTAAAGAATAGGAATTCTAGTGACAAGGATTTACGTCGTCGGCCAACGTATCTTCTACTCGACGCATCATCCATCTAGGATAAGGCATCGAGAGGAAATGATAAAAAGAGTAGAAATAGGAAGAACGGGGCTTTTTTCCGAAAAAATGTCGAAAACGAAAGCAAGGGGATATATCTGTGGTTACGAAGGGCGACCGCAATAGGAGAAGCGGTTTTGACACAAATGGATTGACAAAAGATTCTGAAGTAATGCATATGTCCCACAGCGAGAATATAAATTGCTCGAACCTTCTTCCAACATTAATTGACAGGGTAGAGGAGTTAGCTAAGCCGGAACTAACAATTGCTGAGGCACAGTTAAGTAATAATTATTGTAATACAGAGTATAACAAAGGTTCATCACATTTCAATCGTAAATAGCTCGGCAACCGCTGGTCGCAGGTCAATGAATCCCACACCATTTCAAAGAGGGGAATGTCAAGTTTTTGTTCAATGCCGGTAAAGATCTCTAGAGTGCATCTGGAAGACGTAAGGAGGTCCCGTCAGTTGCTGTCAGTTACTTATGGGGATACGTAAAAGATCGTGTTTTGTGCCCCCTTTCCGGCAAATCTGGAGGAGCTAAAAACTCGATAACAACTGCCATTCGTGAAGTGACTGTAAATATGCTTCAGCAGGTACAAGAGGAATTTGATTATCGGCTAAATCTGTGCCGTGCAACAGGAAGAGGACACATCGAACACTTATAAACAAAACTTATTATTACAACATTTCAATATGTCGTCCATCTCTGTACCTTCATTTTTTTTTAAATTACAGATTTTTGAACGATAACTTAGTTAACGAACGTTGCGTCAGTGAGCGTCACGTGTAAAAACTAGTGCAGTGGAAGCTAGCATTTAAAAATTAATTACTAAATACAGAGCCGGATTATATAGCATATCAACAAAAATACATTTATTGCAATAAATTAACAACGAAAAAGAAAACAATATGCAAACATAGTGCGCCAATGATAAAAGTGCGCTTTTTATACAATCAATATAAGAAAAGAGCAAATACTTATACTTAAATGCTAATCCACAAGTACCATTCAGGGTAACAGTATCCCTCAAACACAAAAAAGAAAAAAATTGCATAAGCTGAATAGTAGCCTAAACAACAATTCCATAATTCATATGGTTAAAGCAAAAAATGTTAATAAAGCATTAGTCTAAGGTCAGTCGGTCTTATGTATTTTGAAACCCAGGAAAGTTATTAACATGTACAAATCAGGGTAAAAGAGGAAGATTTCGTAGGTCTTGATTTTCTCAGTTCATAATTCTTGGAACACAGACAGTCCATGCACGTTCTTAAATATTTTCTCTAAGCACTAAGCAGTTGCGTTTGTATAAGTAAATGATAAGCTCAAAGCTACCGAACCAAAAAATAATTTAAAGAGACGAACTTTTAATAGAACTCCAGCTCCAAAACCAACAATTTAATCTGCTTGAAGCACAGAACGTCACATTTACTACTTTAGCTCTCAGGCCCGAAGGAAATACAGTAAACGTTCTACTCAAGGCTAGTTTCCATTATTACAAATTTATCCCGCAGCATGTTGTGCGTCATGTGCTGGCATATGTTCCCGAAATTTGTTGAAATTGAAACAGTCTGCATCACGTTGCGGCACAAGTGCCGGGGACAGAAATGTGCCAAGCGAATGTGGCACACCTTGTTCATATTTGAACAACAAATCACTCCACACAGAAAACTGGCAAAAACTGTATATGCAACTAGAAAACACAGATGTCGCAGGAAATTAGAAACAGTAGAACAATTACGCGCAACATGTGCCGGCACAT
The DNA here is from genome assembly GCA_023313115.1 of Rhysida immarginata. Classification (NCBI taxonomy): domain Eukaryota; kingdom Metazoa; phylum Arthropoda; class Chilopoda; order Scolopendromorpha; family Scolopendridae; genus Rhysida; species Rhysida immarginata. Next base: position 61,595 of record JAHWFO010052920.1, on the reverse strand, counting down.
GTTCCGCGTTATGTGCCTGGAACTTGTCAGAATGGAAACCAGCCTTTAGAGGCACAGTTTGTCAACGGCTAAATTTCAGAGAAGCTCTCGTCGGAACGGAGATAAGAAAACTGTAAGGAAAAAAAGAGTGCAACGGTTTCCAACGCTTAGAATCTTTTGTCGAGATGCCTGATGTCGTCCTCAATAAATGCCCTCATTTCACGAGGGAAGATGCCGACAAACCGTTCCCGCTCAATGCAATGAATCCATGCGTCGTTCTCCTTACAGGAATCCTGGCTCCAATATTCCAATCCTAACCTGGTTAGGTTGCCACAGTCCACAGGCGTAAAAATTGACGGCAGAATCCGTAGTGACGCATTAAGGGTTAACGTTCGCTGGTTCTCCGCTCTGGTTGCAAATTGCGTGGCTCCTATTACTCGGCTCGTCCGTCGAAACGACGCATTCTCCCTAGCTTACTGAGAAGGCTGCCGCTGTCTCCCGCCAGCTAGATAACGTTTCGCTGACATCTCTCCAATTCAGGGGCTCTTTAGGTTCCCCCTATCTTGCCGAAACGACTTCTTCGACCTCCTTTCGCTAAAACTCTTGAGCTCCCTTCTGATTCTCACGTTCTCCTCTCAACGGCGTTTCTCCTCCTCATATCAGTCGAATCTTCCGCCTCTCTTCCGTCGTGAGGCATCTCGGGAGTCCTTCTCCGGAAGAATATTTTGGTTTTGTTACAGCGAGGTTTTATTCGCTGTAACAGTGAAAGTGTTGCTTCACTGCGAGTGCTTACTCGTTAAAGTTAAGTGAACGCATAGAAGGTCCATTATGTGCTAGTCCAGTCTTTGACAATGTGGTACAGTTTAATGCGATAGTAATTACCGTATATCTTCCAATAGTAGCCCCCGGCGTCTATTTTTTCAACTTAATCACTAACCGGGCGTTTATTAGAGACCGGCGTTTATTTAGCAATCTGTGTCAAATCTTATAGCTTCACGACATCATAAACGCCACATCATATGATCGCTTTGGAGGCATGTCTTTTTTTAAAACAGAATATGATAGTGCGCAGTAAACAGGCATTACGATCAGGATACTTTGAGAATTAAGGGATGAATAGCAGTGTGCACATGATATTGAAACTCAAAGCAGTGTGCTGAGAATCCTCTCAAGCCCGTGTACACGTGAACCCCGAAAGCGGCTCACTTGAACTGCCGCGTGGAAGAGAATCCCCGGCGTTTATTAGAGACCGGCGACAATTGGAGACCAAGCGTCTATTAGAAGATATACGGTACTTACACTTACCTGTCTCCATTCACTTTTACAGAACTCACGAACGGCCAGGAAAGCGGATGATGGGATATTGGCCGTTTGGTCTCTGTGCGTATTTGCAAACGAGCACCGGATTCACGTTTATAAAAGAACGTTGATGAGCAGAACATGAATGAGTTCTTCGCATTGGTATCCGTCCTTAATAAATATTAATTTTGTGATAATGTGCTTATCTTAATATGAGAATGTGCTTATCACGACTTTACCACTTGAAAAAATTTTGATAGCCATTAACCATTTAGTATATTTAAGAATAGTGATGATCACATTCGTTAATTAATTACTCCTTAGAGGTGTCTCGTTGAGTTGAATTTCTACGATGAGCCAACGTCGTGATAATCTGATATCTACGCTATTAATTTACTTACCTGCTTCCGTTCTACACAAAATTGTGTACTACTGTTTTCATATGAAGATTTAAAATGAAAGAACATAAATTCATTTGAAGTTTAAAATGTTGACTTTTATTTTATTAAACTTTATTGAAGTTCATTGAATTTGTATAGCACAGTGTCGATAATAAATCAGTTATATTCACTTCAACTTTTGTCCACACACTGCCAAATCCTTCCACTGCCAAACTCATAAATACACGTGAAGTGATCTTCCAATGATCTGATTATGCAAATTAGGACATTAAGGACCAATATCCAATTAACAACTTGTTTAGTAATAAATAATGAATATAAACTGGAGCTGATACTCCAAATATCAGGAAATGATATTATTTGAAAAAATGGAAGGAAAAATCCGTATGACACTCGAGGTTCCTGGTTCGAATCCAGGTCGCAGAATTTTTGCTTCCATTTTTTCAAATTATTAATAACTTGTTTAGTATTCAATTACGCAACAAAACTAGTATTATAATCGGATGAATAGTTTACTCAGAAATGAAAATGAAACATTTCTACATGCTGATTTCTGCTGACACTCTAAAGGTCGTTAGGAAATCCGTCCAATATCGTGCTCAACTTTGGGTTGGTGGGTAACCACTGTATTTTTAATTTTGTTTCTTACAGGTGAAAATTTAAATTCAACTCTTTCCATAAAGAAATGTTTCCGTTTTATTTTTGAATGATATATTCATCCGAATTTGATGCGTCTTTTTTATTGTGGTCATAATTGAATGTAGAAAACGTTTGTAATGGACACTGGTCTTTATTGCTACAGTTTATGAGATAAATAATGGGTCTTTGCTCATCGGGCAAGACTCTGATAGGCGAGGATGAGAGATGAGGATGCCAACACTAGAGCTTATTGAGACGTTCACCCATGTATGTAAAAAGCAACAATACTCGGGGGTCTTTTTCTTGTTTTAGAGCAGACAATTAAAATTCAGGGGTTCGAGAACTTAATCATTCTGCATTTAAAAAATTCAGTTTCTATCTTCAGAAATAAGATTTATGCAGAAATGAAATATCTCTTACTGAAATTTAAAGAAAATCACTCTGATACTCACATGACAGTATTGATGCCTGACAGTTGTTGGAAGAGCATGAGTGCGCAGCCGAGGATGAGTGCCCGACGCACATGAGCAGTCGAAAACAAACGCCCTAAAAAGTCCAAAGTACCTAAAGAGGAAGAGATGAAAAGGAAAACATATTACTAAATAATAAGGGGTCTGCCCAAAAATAAATTCCTATTGTTCCTATACATAAAAGGTTAGGTTTGATATTAAGTTATGATATAATCTTCTACGGAATTGAAAACGTATTTAAGGGAGAGAGCAAGCAGGTGTCCTTCTGAAAACAAATAAAAAACCCAGGAGGCCAGCCATTTAAACATACATGTATACGAGGTATATACAAAAAGTATCGGACCTTTGGCCGGGAAAATTAAAATTATTCATCTGTAGGGTTTAAACACTAATCCCCTTCAAAGTACTCTTCTTGGGACTGCATACACTTCTCCCACCGCTCCCGCCATTGTTGGAAGCATCTTTGGAAGGCCTGTTTGGGAATGGCGGACAGCTTGGAACAGCTCGGAACTCTTTTTCTGCATAAGTTTTCTCGGAACTGAAATCGGGTTCCTTTCAGCGACGTTTTGAGCTTGGGGAACAGCCATCCAATCGCATGGAGCCATGTCAGGGGAGTAAGGAAGCTGACGGACCAAAAAAGTTCTGTGTTTGGCCAGGAACTTCTGAATCAGATGCGATGAATGAGCGGGTGCGTTGTCGTGATGGAGCGAATAAGATCCTGTTGCTCAAAGGTCGGGTCGTTTCCTTCGTACAGCATCACGAAGGCGACGAAGGACCGTCAGATAGTACTCTTTGTTGATGGTTTGGCCTTTCGAGAAAATCGAAAAACCGACAGGCGTGTACTACCAACACCTCCTAGAGAAGGCCTGCGGACAAAAGGCGTATACATTGTTACACCATCATCAAGCGGGTACAGTTAATCGTATTTCATATAACCCTACGTCAAGTACGGTTAGAAACACATCCGTGTATATCCAAGGTTTTAAGAGATGTAAAAGTTTCACTGAAGAACTACGCTGCATAATAGTAAGGTTAATGACTTGCTCTCCCCCGTTCTGTCCTCGGTAATGCGTCCCAGTCAAATTCTCACCTCATGTGAATTGAATGTAATTACTGAGCAGCGACAAGAAACTTATCAGGATGTTATCTATCATTTTGAGCATTGCAAATATTTTGGAAGCGTTCCTCTAGGCTTACCTGCCTATTATCAGTGTGGCGTGTGAACTTTTATAAAACCATAGCGGAATTTTCAGTTAGTGAAGTTGTGCGTTTATTTTGGCTTACCTGCTTTATTCCTTTTTGGATTCGTGTGCCTCGTTGTTCGTAGTCTAATGAATATTTTAGACACTGAAATAATTATTGCTATGAATTTATTTTCGTTTGGCAGAATGCTATACTTTAAATGGGGCGTTAATGTAGAGGAGTTAAATAAATTGCATATTGAGTAACTCCTAAATTTATTGTTATTCCGGCTCTTAAAATAATAACTGAATTTCACAATTTGAAATCTTCAGTCTACGAGACCATCTTTATTTTTTAGTTCCTTTGCTTCTAAGTGTTGGAAGTGTATGCTATAAGAATAAGTGACATTGATGTTTATTTATTATGATAGGTCTATCACACAATTGGAAGGTTAATCACTCGCCCTATGACATCCATTGAAGAAATCAACTTACAATTACTGCATGGTGGAGCGAGAGGACAACTTATTGGAATTCATTAAGAAGGAATTAGCCTTTCATGACTTCCATGTTCATGTTACAATACTTATAGTTTATAGTTTAGTTTAACACTCGCAAAAGGAGTACAGGAAAAAAAGGATTAATCCACAGCCAATTAGCAAAATATAAACCACAAAGGAAAGATCAAGGGCTCGTAAAATTCAGTTCGTCAATAAAAACCATAAAAAAATAAAAAAACGAACTTTAAGGCCAAAAAAAATGAAAAAGGACTAAAAAGCAGAAGGAAAGCCGACCCTATAAGTTTATACAGGGTGTTTTTGAATTGAGTACAGATTTTTTGGGAGATGATAGAAGAGGTCCTTAGAAGTATTTTTTGTCACATGAACATGGGGTCCCCGCAGCTCCGTTTACTTACAATACTGCATTGAACAATCAAATGACACCGGGACGCAGTGTGCGTTGATAGGCCTAGATTATTTTATTTTTAACAATTAACACAAGCAATCTACTGTAATAACTTTTAAAGTAATTGTTTGCAAAGAAATTTCAAGGTGCACGTGCTTGTTTGTTGAAAAATCTTAGGACAAACTTCGTCAAGGAGATTTCATGGTATCCAACCCCTTTGTAAAATACGATTAGTCCACATGTAAATGAACTAATCGCATTCTGGGAAAGCAGTAGGTAAAGATTTGTTTTAAAAAGTTCACTTGATGTGTTAATTGTTAAAAATAAAATAATCTAGGCCTACCAACGCACACTGCGTCCCAGTGTCATTTGATTGTTCAATGCAGTATTGTAAGTAAACGGAGCTGCGGGGACCCCATGTTCATATGACAAAAAATACTTCTAAGGACCTCTTCTATCATCTCCCAAAAAATCTGTACTCAATTCAAAAATACTCACCCTGTATAATACAAATTTAGGCGACGCTACAATGCAAAACTGTGTTACGAATATTATAAGGCAGTTCGTTCCAAAGGGCAATAGCAATATAGGGAGAACGTTTAGATTTAAACACTGACATTCTAAATGGGATCTCAAACAAAACCTTCGTGTTTGTCGAACACCATTGCCTATCTTGAACCATTCTTTTACAAAGGCAGCTGGATGATTTTCATCACGAATTGCGCACGCTAACTCCGAAATCAGCGTAACCTTATAAATGACCATAATTTTCGGGAGGTTAAAGCGAGAGCATGTATATGTAACAAATTCCAATCTATTCGGTTTAAAAGCTGTCGGTATAATTCTGTTATAGGCAACTGTTAGTCTTTTGAGGTTAGCTGTTGATGTTGAAGACCAAAACAGGGCTTCATATGCCACTCTAGGGACTATGACCGCCATAATGGATTGACACAGTTGACTGGTAATCAAGAAAGATCTAAGCCTTTTTATAAGGTAGTTTTTACGGTAAAGAGGCGTTATAAGTTGGTCAATCATATCATTAAACCAAAGACTGGGATCAAAGGTTATACCTAAGATCTTAATTGTACTGTTTTGCGGTTCACTTTTAGCACACGTTAGAATTTTGGTCTTGGTACTATTGAGGCTTAGGCCTCTACACCTATACCAATCGGACAAAAACAAGTAAGTCTTGGTTGAAAAGTTTGATAGTGTTACCATAGTCATGCGGGGAAGATGTAGTGAACAAGAAACTGTCGTCCACATAACTCAACAAATAGAAATTAAAGTGGTGACTGTAGAGAGAGGCTGTGGAAACCGCAAAAAGTAAGGGGCCGATGGCCAGACTATGCCGCGCGTAGAAGGTTTTGCAATAAGAGGATCAAAGCAATAATGTTGGTTATGTCATGGAATAATCATGAAGCAATTCTAGATAGGTACTAGAAACACCTAAAGATTTTATATCATTTAAAAGTTGGGGCCTAGAAATTGAGTCAAATGTTTTAGATATATCAGTTTGAGCAATGACAAATTTACAACCCTAATCAAAGGCATTTATAGCTGCTAAGTATATCTGAAGCGGCACCCAAATGACTTCATGGCAAGGCCTGCTACGTCTTTGTTGTTTCGGGATTTTTGTCCATAAATAGTCATTAAGTTAGCTAAAACTGCTTTCTCGACAATTTTTGTTAAGGGTGACAAGATAGAGATCGGGGTATAGTTGGTTCACATTCGGATCACCCTTTTTCTAAATAGAATTGATTTTTCCTCTTTTTAGGGCTCGGGGAAATTTTATCTTTCTGATTATCAATAAGCATAAAAAATAAATCATCGTATGGTCGGTGACGTTAAGATTTTTAACTAACTTAGCTGTCATGGTAAGGGGATAGCTGGGACTTTTGACAAATTATTTATTAGTTTGACAAATTTCCAGCCATGGGAATATCGGGTTCTGAAAATCTATCTTAGCACCTGCACTACCAAATTATAATAAAAGTTTTAAATTTTACGATATGTTTGTTTTGAGGGGACCACTTCAGGAATTCTTACCCTCTTCTGTATGTTCTAGTGTGAACTATGCATAGACATGCCAATGTCCTAATGATCGAGATATACGAGGTAAGAAATTATGTTAACTGGCTGAGGTAGATTCGTAGGGTTATTTACCCATTCGAGATAATTATTATAATCATCCTGGGACATGCTAGGTTTCTCACAAATACACTATATGATCACAAATATCCGGACACATGCATGTTTGCGCTCTAGCCACGATTTCATGGAAATCAATAGGGCGTTGCACATCCCTTTGCCCGGATCACAGCTTCCACCCTTCGGGCAAGACTTTCCACCAAATGTTGGTAGGTACTTTCCGGAATGTTCCTCCATTCCTCCCGAAGAGCGAGAATCAGTTCAGGTACAGAAGTTGGCCGATGTGATCTGGCCCGCAAGCGTCTTTCCAATTCATCCCACAGACTCTCTATAGGATTGAGGTCGGGACTTTGTGCCGGCCAACCCATTTCTTCGACCCCTGAGTCCGCAAACCACTGCTGTACACGCCTCGCTTTGTGGCACGGAGCATTGTCGTGTTGGTAGGAAATGGCCCGTTTCCGAAAAATTGACACAACGTTGGAAGTGCACAGTTGTCCAAAACATTCAGATAACGGTCGGACTTCATGATTCCTTGCACATGAACGAGCTGGCCCAGTCCGTACCATGAAAATGAGCCCCACACCATGACTCCTCCTCCTCCGAACTTGACTGTGGGCTCTGTGCACTCAGGTAAGAAGCGTTCTCCAGGTATGCGCCAAATCCAAACTCGTCCATCGGATTGCCAGTGTGTGTAGCGAGATTCATCTGTCCACATTACACGTTTCCATTGGTCCATTGTCCAGTTTCTGTGGACTTTGCACCACTCCAGACGTCGCTTGGCGTTGACCCTGCTGATGTGGGGCTTGTGGGCAGCAGCACGGCCATGGAATCCCATCGTGTGCAGTTCCCGACGAATTGTCATGGTACTGGCATCATTTGCAGAGGCGTTTCGAAACTCTGTGGCAATTTTTTCCGCTGAGGACTTCCGGTTGCTGCGGGTGACACGACGAAGCACTCGACGGTCTCTGTCCGTTAGTTTCTTGTGTCTACCGGTTCGTTGTTGAACTGTTGTTGATCCCCGGGTCTTCCATTTCATAATGACATCGCCTACTGTTGACTTGGGTATCTGAAGAAGGCTGGAAATGTCACGCACGGACTTGCCGCATAGGTGACATCCAACGATGGTTCCACGTTGGAACTCACTGAGCTCTGCCGAGCGACCCATTCTTGCCAATGTCCAAGCAGAGTTGTGTTTGAAGGTGTAGGAAGCTATTTAAATGATGTGCAAGTCATTATCATGTGACATTGGGCCAATCGATGATCTGTGAGGGGTGTCCGGATATTTTTGATCATATAGTGTACAATTGGAGCGTATTAAATGGCAAATACGCATCGATATGGCATATTGAGCAACGGTAGCTCTTTTTGCTTCTCTAATCGCTTTTTTATAAACATTGTTGACCTGTTTGTACTGTTGTAAAGATTGAAGATCATTTAAAAGCATATAATTTCGGTATGCCTCTGTTTTGGTCTTCCATTCACTTATTAAGTCCATGCTCCACCACGTCTTACATCTCCTGGAAATAACTTTAATATTACGGAATTCAGTTCCAGCGTTAATTGCTGCTGCTGTTACAAGAGTATTGATGTGATCCGAGAGTTGATTTACATCGTCACATTTAAATTGGCTGAAGGTGAAGTCCTAGTCGTATAAATATTATTTTTAGCATTGGAGGCTGGGAGGGTGAAAGATATTTCAATCAGCATATGGTCATATTTAGGTAGAGATGTATATATGGGTTCACTATGCTGAATTGCTCCTGGTAGTAGATATGATCGATTAACGTTGATGAGAAAGCTGTGACTCTGGTTGATGAAGAAATCAATTGTTTAAGCCCAAGAGCCTCCCTACTAGTAGTAATTAATGTCCTAAGATCAGGTGTTTGATGCAAGTAATTAATTAAAATCGCCATACACAAAATTGGCTATTGATAGTGACTTACATGTTAATTGTTAATATTAATACTATTTGTAATGACGTATCACAGCTTTGGAAATTATGATGCCATGACTGTCCTGTTTACTGACATGACTTTCTAATTATGACTCATAATAAAATAAGATATAATTTTAAGTTCATTTGATTAAAGTTTCAATGGAAACTAATCTTACCATTAGTTAATAGTTAATTACTCACGGAATTTGATTAATGTATTAGTTGTATGAGGGGAAATCTAAGAGATAATATAATATATAAAATTAGAAATGAAAAAATAAATACAATACTAATTAAAAATTAACAAAATAATTAATAAAAACGAAAGTAAGACTAGAAATATAAAAACAAAATAAAAAGCTGACGTTTCGGATAGAGACTATCCTTTATCAAAGCAAAAAAAGGATAAAAAGGATAATTCTCTAAAAGCAATTAGAATATTAGACATAACTTCAGGATAAATCTCTAATATTCTAATTGCTTTTAGAGAATTATCCTTTTTATCCTTTTTTTGCTTTGATAAAGGATAGTCTCTATCCGAAACGTCAGCTTTTTATTTTGTTTTTATATTTCTAGTCTTACTTTCGTTTTTATTAATTATTTTGTTAATTTTTAATTAGTATTGTATTTA
>JAHWFO010052920.1:37360-51905 GCA_023313115.1 Rhysida immarginata | reverse complement strand
TTTTTCATTGCTAATTTTATATATTATATTATCTATTGTATTCCAGGGTTTCTGTGTCTCGTTCTTTTCTGGGAAATCTAAGAGTAATTGAGTAATTTTTCACAGCAAAACCGTCAGGTATTTGGAAAAATGATTATATACATTTTTAACGAGGAACATTGATCTACTCATTTAAGCATTTGTCCTAACGTGAGACCAACTTTTCGATTCCCGTAGCGTAGAATTCTGTCGGCTGGAAGCGAAGCCATGACCGTACAGTTGTTTTCACTTCATTGTCGCTCTGGAAACCTGTGCCAGCAAGATGTAGCGTTAGAGGTCCGAACATGTGAAAGGCCGAGGGCCCCAAATCTGGACTGTAGGGTAGATGGCGTAGGACTTCCCACTTCCAGGTGTACAATTTTTGCAATACTGATGCAGCAACATGGGGACGCTCATTGTCATGCAGAATGATGACCTCGTCCATAGCCTTCTGCGGACGCTTTCGGCGCAGAGCAGCTTGTAGCCAATCCAATGTGGCAGAATAAGCAGCAATGTTCACCGTTTCCCCTTTGGCCATAAAAAGTAACCATGACCTTTCCTGCGGAAGGTGTTCTCTTGAATTTTTTTGGAGGGGGAAACTTGGTGTGTTTCCACACCATACTCTGTCCCTTCGTTTCGAGGGTGTAATGAAACGCCCACTTTTCATCTCCGATGGCAATGTGCTCAAGGTATGAGTGTTCCTCCTTGTGGTATTGAAACAAATGCTCCAAACTGAATACCATGCGATTCTTCATGTACACTGTTGTGAGCTGCCTATATACCATCTTACTGACACTTTCCGAAACTTAAGATCTTCGTGGATAATCTGGTGTGCAGCTCCGCATGAAATGTCCACTTCCAGCACCACTGCTTGGATCGTTACCCGCCGGCCTTGCTGAATCACTGGATTCACGGCATCAAGTTTCTCCTGTGTAGAGATGTGCACGGCCGTCCAGAACATAGTTCATCGAGGACACTTTCGCATGTGAACTTGGCACAGCAATTGCACACATCTGTCTATATCATCCACGTGTCACCATAAGTTGCACACAACTCGCGATGGATTTCAGAAGGCTTTTGTCCTTTGACCATAGAAACTTGACCAGACTCCGGATCTCCGCAGTCTCGAACGTCTCCAGCTTACTCGCCATTTTCGAACAGCTGTAGCTCTGCATGCAGAAAGCGTACGCGCTTGCCATATCTCGGGGTTGTGGAGAAATACATGCTCTTCAAAATGTACGAGGGGCGTTCAAATTTGACCTGGACTTTAGTTTTTTATAAAATCAGGATACCACAAAAAACACACAGACACATACACTATTATTTCTCAAAGAACTCTGTGTAACGTGGAAGCGTAAAAAGGTAAGTAATTAAGCAGATCAGGTGTGTTCAAAATCAAATAATAATATAGTTTATTAACAACTTGAATGACATCAACGAAAGTTTGATCAATTTCTTCTTTTTAGCAAAAGATCACAGCTGTCTTGGCTGCCCAACAAATCTTATGAAATAAACAGGTAAGTCTCAAAGTTAAATTAAATCCAAATATGATTATTAAACTTGAGTAATTCATTAACGGATAAACACATGAGCTTTGAACATTAATACATTAACCAACGAGATTGCTTGACAAAAGTGACTCTTGCTTCTCTATTCACAGGTATGGCATCTTCTTACTGTCGTTAGCACTCCGGTAACCCCATAGATCGCTCCGCTCGAGAGATACTCCTCTTCTTGAGGCGACGTTCGAAGCCTCCTTGAAAGCTGCTGTTACACTAGCCGATCCAGAAACTCCAACGATATAGATTTCCAAGAATAAATAAAATAATAATTAGTCTATGATGCCAACAGCTAACTATAAAAACAGGCGTTATTGTATCCTGCCTTAAAACTTGTGATAAGCAAATAAACAAACAAACTATGCCATCAATTCGGCTCTCGTTATTAGGTTAATTTCTACCCTTCAATATGCAATCTGGGTTTTAGTATTCGATTGATACACTTTAACCATGAAAACATTGAAAAAGATGTATATGCAAAATATTTTTCTTAACAATTATACATTAACTACAAATACGCCCTTCAATATGCAATACGGACTCGTCTTGCAATTCTATTTTAATAACCGCAAATTCCTTTACACTCATTAACTGCATAAATGCTAATGAAGCACTTCCATAACTCCGACAGCGCAATAGCTGTACACATAACTTTTCTTTTATTAGTTCCACATTGAATGCAGCACAACAATTTTTATTATTTAAATGTCCGCTCGCTGACTTATCCAATTGGCCCAAAATAAGCAGTCAAAATTAAATGTAATTCTCGCCAAGTACGGAGAGCTATGAAAACAACGCTAATATTTTTTTTTCCTTAGGTCGCCGACACGAATCCGACGACGCCAGTGTCAAGGAAAGCTACTAAACTATACGGAAATATTCCATATACTAGTCCTCTATGAAACATTAATTTTAGTTCCCAGAAAACTTCCTGGCTGTCTCGCGTAACAGCGATATGACAGCATTCCATACAGGATAATTGGAGATCAGGCGAGGTAACATTAGCATTCATAAAATAGTCATATAATAAAAAGTTATTACCGTTATGAGAAGGTTCGATGGTTTCCGGCAGCTTGTAGCCGTCTTCTTTGACCTTGAAAAAGCGTATGAAACCACCTTGAGACATGGTATAATAAAACAATTACATAAAATGGGATTGAGAGGTAGACTACCATCGTTTCTTAAGAATTTTTTGGACAACAGAATATTCAGAGTTCGGATAGGCTCGATGCTCTCTACATATTTTACACAGGAGAATGGAATGCTCAGAGATCAGTTTTAAGTCTCCCTCTTTTCTTCATTGCAGTTAATGAGGCATGTTCCCAGCTTTCTCTCTGTGTATTTTTTTCCCTGTTCGTAGACGACATTGCTATATACTGTAGAGGCGCTACCATGACTGTTATAGAATGTCAACTACAGGCGGCTATTAATAACCTTTCAAATTGGAGTGAAGCAAATGGTTTCCGATTCTCTACCACTCCACTTTTGCCGCAAACGAGGATTATTTATTTATAATTATCCTGCCCTTGTAGTAACTAGCTACAAATTTTTAGGACTCACATTTGACAAAAAGCTTTCATAGAGGCGTCGGCCATGATAGTCGAGGTTCCTGGTTCGAATCCGGGTCGCAGAATTTTTCCTTCCATTTTTCAATCGAAAAATCATTAAGTTTTCATGGGTTCCACATCTACGAGATATCAAAACGAAAAGTCTTCAAGCAATGAACATCAAATGGCGAGCTGATAGGCAAATACTTCTATTACTATACAAATCTCTTATTAGATCAAAGATCGATTATGGCAGCTTTATTCATGCTACGGCAACCAGAAGCGCCCTGAAAACCCTTGACCCTGTTCATAACCTAGCCATCCGAATTTCCTTGGGAGCTTTCCGAACGAGTCCGGTTGATTGTCTCTATGTAGAAGCTAATGATCCATCCTTAGATTTGAGAAGATCAAAACTTCTTCTGCAGTATGCATCCCGTATCTTTCACCAAATACATCACCCTGCGTTTAAATGTTTACTCGGTTATAAGGCAATGATATTAACAGAATCCGAAGCGTCCGAGTTATACTGGAAAATTTACTGGAAAGCCTAAATATTCCCTTTCCACCAATGTTTCCTCGAAGAACAAGTGAAATTCTCCCTTGGTTGGGTCCCCAATTAGAAATAATCAGTGATCTCTTTCCAGTAAAGAAATCAATGCTTCTAAGAGAAGAAACGCAAGCCATCTTTCGAGCCTTCTTGGCCAGTCGTCCAAATATGACTCTAACTTTTACTGATGGATCTAAGTATGAAAAGGAGGTTGGATGTGCCTTCCTTGTTAAAAGTCATCGATATCTTTTCCATCTCCCAGGCGAATTTCCCATCTACTCAGCAGAATTACTGGCCTTAATCACAGCCATTGAATTTTGTTTTTCTCATCCTAATGCTCGTTTTATCATTTTTTTTCTGATTCTCTTAGTGTTTTAAAGTCATTAAGTCATTTTAATCCTCATCCTCCTTTCGTTCAAAGAATCCTTGCATATTTATTTTATTTACAATCTCAGAACACGCAAATTTTCTGCTGTTGGATACCTTGTCACATGGGAAATTACAGAAAAGAATTGGCTGATAAAGCGGCTAAGGATGCTATAGATCTTCCTGTATTTAGTACTGTAAAATCCCTGCCAGAACACGTGTACCCCGTGATTCGGAGGAAGCTCTATCAACTTTGGCAGGCAAACTGGTCTAGGAAATTATTCAACAAATTCCATGAAATTAAACTTTTGATAGGATCTTGGGCTTCATCAGATAAAGTTCTTAGAAGGGGAGAAGTAGTGCTGGCGCAGCTGAGGATTGGCCACACCTTTCTGACTCACTCCTATCTATAAATAATGGAAAATACGAAAACAGTAATCCACAACAATTTTTTTATTTCCTCAGATGCGCATTTCGGATTTTACAAATCCTTCATCAGTGAGTGAATACAATGGACAATCGACAATCGAACAGTGTAGTGAAAAGAAAGACACGAGTGGGTCCAGGAGCCAAGCTCACTTTGCACGTTCGCCCAAAGAGTAAACCAGAGGAGGTACACTGAACTGGGAGAGAAGCCTGATGAACCTCTTTTAGTCTTCCAGAGAATAAGTCCCAAGAAGGGACGAGAGTCAGATTGTAGATTGACGAATAGAGTCCCCAAAAATCAGCAGGATCTAAAAGATCCAATAGCTGGGGAAGACGGCCTTGTTAACGTCATCAAAACAGACATCCAGGATATGGCGGGGTCTTCGAAACCTGAGGGGACCCTTAACAACGAGTGGGTGGTCCAGGATACCAGAAACTGGGATGTTTTCATGATTCTCCATCTTGGGTAGCATGTTCTTCATAAGAGTCTGGACAATGGTGCCTATGTGGGTCATCCCCAAATCCTCATAGATACAGTGGTTGTTGGCAACTCTTCTGTCAAGTTGGGCAATGGACCGGAGAGCAACATTTTAGAAGGTCTGGAGATCCTTCCACCTAGATTTGCAAATACAAGCCCAAGCAGGTATTCCAAAAGTAAAATAGTACGAATCACAACCTTGTATATCAAGAGTTTGTTATCCACACCGAAGAGCGCTGTTTCGCCCCAGAAGTGCAATCAAACTGAACCTCGCTTTCTTTGCTTTGTTGAGCGCATATTGGACTTGGTCTTTCCAATTTAGTTTGGGGTCGATCATAACACCAAGATATTTGTAGCTTTTTACCCACTCAAGTTTCTTGCCAAATAAGAAGAGGGGCTTGGGAGGGTTTTTGCATTTGCGAGTGATAAACATGACCTTGCACTTTTTGACATTCAGCTTTAATCGCCACTTAATGAACCAGCTCTCGCACTGATGTAAAGCTTTTTGAAGTCGAGTGATAACATGTGCTGGGTTTCGTGCCCAGGTCATGATGGACCCGTCGTCAGCAAATAAGTAAAGATTACACTTTGCAAACTTGGGAAAATCATGGATAAAGAAGTTGAATAAGGCTGGCCGAAGACAGAGCCTTGAGGTACACCAGTATTAACATCGCAGGGTTCAGACAAGCAGTCCCCAACTTTAACACGAAAAGTCCTCTTTGACAGGAAGGATCGAACCAGAGCAAGTAGCTCGTCAGGGAACCCGTAGGTAATCATTTTGTAAATGAGCCCATCATGCCAGACTTGATCAAAGGCCTTTTGGACATCTAGGAAAACGAGACCACCAAACATAGAGAGGTTTAGAAAACCGTTTAAATCAGCAACGAGCCTCCATAACTGAAGCTGACAAGAGTGGCCTGGACGGAAGCCAAATTGCTCACTACGAATGAGGTTGTTTGCCTCGCAGTACTCTTTGAACCTCTTGAGTATAGTGCGCTCAAAGACCTTGGCAAGCATGGGCAACAAGCTAATGGGCCTATAACTTGTGGGAAGAGCAGGATCCAGTCCAGGTTTAGGAATGGTGATGATGACTGAGTCCTTCCAGGAACTAGGGAAATGGCCGCTAAGCCAGCAGTCATTCATAACCTTGGTGATGATGCAGATAACACTGGGAGGCAAATTCTTGAGAGCACTGTTGGTAATGGTGTCGATGCCGGCTGCCTTTTTGCTTTTCAGGCGCTTAGTGATGTCCAATATCTCAGAGGTGCCAATGACATCGGGAGAGCCAAGAGCGCGCTGTGTGTAGCCCTGCCTATCACACACGTCTTTGACCTCACGAGTGATATTGACCAGATCATCCTCTTTGGGCGTAGAGAATTGGCTCTTCAGTGAATCGGCGATAATTTGTGCTTTGTCCTGGTCATTGCTAACGAAATCGTCACCCTCTGTAAGCAAAGGAGGAAGAACAATAGTCCTGTTGCTTTTAAAGGCCCTGACCTTACTCCAGAGAGAATTATCCTGGACGGACAGACATTTAACTTTGTCGTTCAATCTTTGATTCCATCAAATCCTTAATCTTTGATCTTATCTCCTTAAATCGGGATAGCCAGTTGTACTTCGTCTTGAAGTGGAGAAACCTGGTACGCTGCCAAAGTCTTCTGAAGGTGTTTTTTTCGTGGATGAGTTGCCTGATGGAGGGAGGAAGTTCCAGATGGTCTGGATGCTTGCAATCCATTGGAATAGCACTTGCATTTGTAGCCATCTTGATGGAGTGAGTGACTATCTTGATATTTTCGTCAATGTCACTGCTGGTGGCGGGATCCTGATAGGGAATGTTATTGTCGTTCATAAGTTCTCTAAAAAATTTCCAGTCCTGCTTATAACGAAGATTTATTCTCAGGTCGATATTTTATCCCCTCAAAATTTAGTGCAACTGGTAGGTGATTAGATGATAAGGCATTTACTGTAAAAATATTGTAGGGTTTGAAAAACAAGGGGTACGTCACTAGCGGGAGAGTGGTCACAGTAGTATGTATCTTCAAGAGGGCCAATAACGGAAGTGTCGATCTGATCTACCATGTACCTATAAAGTACCAAGCCACTTTGATTAGTGCATCTGGAGTTCCAGTGTGGGTGTTTCGCATTCAAATCACCCGCCATAACGATTGGAGTGGGCCCAGACAGTAGTTCATCTAAATCGTGAGGGTCTAACTTGTGCCTGGGTGGGTTGTATAGGGAAGTAAACTTGACCTCTCCAACATCAGCATCTTTGATGACAATGGAAACTGCTTCCATATTGACAAGGTTAGGTGTGACAATCTTTGTGTGATTTATACCTTTTTTGACAACAATAGCTACCCCACCAGAGGCTGGATCTGAAACTTTTTTAGGGGGCCTATCTTTTCGGTAAACATAATACCCTGGTAGATTGAA
Organism: Rhysida immarginata; assembly: GCA_023313115.1. NCBI lineage: Eukaryota > Metazoa > Arthropoda > Chilopoda > Scolopendromorpha > Scolopendridae > Rhysida > Rhysida immarginata. Next base: position 44,531 of record JAHWFO010052920.1, on the reverse strand, counting down.
AGCCTTACTCTGCTTGAGGTTGGTTTCGCACAAGAAGGCAACATCGATGTTCCAGCTTGTGAGGAAATTGTAGAACTCATTCCATATAGTACAACGTAGCTTACCTTGATTTATAACTTTGTAGGGATGTATATCCATGATTATTGTCTTGTCTCTGTTTGAGTGGTCTGCGGCAACATTTTGCCACTATCTTTTAACATATTCATTAGGTTACCCAGATACCTTTGAATTTTAACCAATTCGTCGTGGCCAGCGACTCCCTTGCCGATAGAAGCAGAAGCAACCGCAGCAAAAGTTTTTCCTTCAGCTACTTTGGAAGTTCTATTCCTTTTAACTTGTGGGTATTTGGGACACTTAGTATAACTCGATGTGTGCTGGCCTCCACATCGAATACATTTAGGAGGGTCTTTACCTTTTATATTGGCGCAGTCCCTTGACTGGTGGTCGCCCGCGCACTTGTTGCAACGCGGTGATTCGGTGCAGCCCTGGGACACGTGCCCAAAACGTAAGCAATTGTAACATTGTAAGGGCTTCTTGTTGCCCCTAAACAATTCAACATTTACAGCAAGTGAACCAATGCTCTTTAGGTTTAGGAAAGATTTATTGTGCTCAGTATTTTGTAGGAGGACTAGGACCATTGGCATCTCAACTGCACCATTTGCTTTTTTGAGTCTAAAGCATGGTTCCCACATGCGTAAAAACAACGGCAGAAACCACAAAGCAGAAAAATTTTATGATGTCACTTCCCGTTTTCGTCTCTTCTGCCCGACTGAAAATTTCTGCTTTTTAGAGTTGGGTTGAGTTCAACTTTTGTGGCACAAGCAGGGCAGAAACGATTGCTCAGCCAATAGAAAACGATCTCTGCAGTGACGTCACAGTGACGTCCTCTCTCTCTCACAAAATAAAAATGTCGGACACTCAGCTCACAAAGGTGAAGAGGCCGAGAAAGAAAATTGATGTAGAAGCGCTAATAGAAGAGGTGCGAAATATATATTTATTAATTAATTAATCAAATTAAATTGAATAAACAACAATTGAATGCAAAAATTCGATGTGATGATTGATGAGGATTGAACGAACTGTGTACGTACTGTGTGCAGTCGAAGCCGACTGTTTAGATCGATCGACGGCTTCGGTGCTGTGTTGGGCAAAACTTCTGCTATCTTATCCTTCTGAGTTTCTGCCATATGGGACACCTGCAGGAGCAGAAAGTAAAAAGGCAGAAAAAAATACGCCTTGGTTTCTGCTCTCTTGTTTTCTGCCAGTGGGAACCACGCTTAACTGCGTTATCGGGGAAGTAGTTAGCGTTTCTAAGGTGTGCGCAAAAATCTTCCATGTCATAGGTTGTATCCACATTACGGACAACGTATTTTAACAGCCTCTCAGACTTAAGCTGATGATGCTGGATTTTAAGCACACCATTCATTTTGATTCCTGACACGAGGGCTTTGTGCGTTTCCTCATCATGGCATTTTATCTTGATAGTGTCTGAGCGTCCAGTATGTGCAGTGATCTTATCTAACGTTACGTGATTTCTAATCTCATTTAGCACTTCCTTAATCAGTTTTCCGTGATGTCTAAAGATAATAGGGGGAATATAAATAGCTTTTTTTTCACTTACCTTAATCTGGGAATTTTCTGTCCTCATTCTAGGTTTTTTGTTACGAACAGCTGGCCAGGCACTGTCTTCCACTTCTCCATCACTTCCGTCGGAAATGTCTTCTTTTGTTGCCACCGTTTGCCGAACAGTCATGTTCATCACTTGTTTCCATGGACTCCAGTTCATGCACTTTGTTATCAATGGAGATAGGTTGAAAATTTTCTCTTACCTTTTTTTCTTCCTTGGAGTTTCCCGCCTTTGGAGTCCCGGAACATTTTTCAAAGGCTGTTCTAAAATCATTTATCTTGTTGATGAAGTCTGTTCGAGAGTTTTGAATTTCCGTGGTGATTCCATTGAATTTTTCATCAAAACTTGTTCGTAAGGAATCGACCTTCGCCTCCAGTGCATTGTACTTACTGTTTATGTCATTCCTGAGAGATTCCAGCTTTTCATTAAATACTAGGTCAAATGCAGCAAACCTAAGATCCAAACAAGCATCCCTGTAGGCCCTTTCGCAAGACACACTTTTACCGTCAGGCGCCAGCAAAGACACCGTTGCCGAATTCAGCGTTGCTACTTTGGACGAAGCCATCGTATTCTTAAAATATAGTTGTATAAAACCACGGGGGAGGGGTAACCTCGTAGCTAGGTGTGTGCTAAAGAAACCGTCCTAAGAAGGACGCACCTAGCTTTTAGAAAAAAGAACAAGTCAGGTTTGCGAAAAAATTAATTCTACTCCAGGGACCCACTCATAAATGATTAGAATAATAATAGATGATATGAAAAGATGTCCTTAGTTAGGCTGCGAGGAAATTAATCTCAACGCCAGGGACCCAGAAGGATAATGAGCGTCTTGATGTACTGGTTTATGGGAATATTAATTCCAACGCCAGGGACCAGTACATAAGACGTAACAGAAGGTGAATATCGCCCTGAAAAGGGCGCACCGTGAAATGAGAGTAATGAAATGATATCTGAAAAGGGAGTAGAAGTGATACCTTGAAGAGCTAGTCCGTCCTGATTCGTGTGTCCTTCGATGTCTCCTACTGATGTCCGTAGGCAAAAGATAAAGCTGGCATATACAAATTAAAATGTGCGTCGTGTAATAAGTTTTACGTGGGAAGCTCCAAAAGAGGTGCGCAGAATTGACTTAAGGAACACATAGCATGCATTAGGTATGCTAAGACAGGGGTATCCTCGTTTGCCGACCATGTCCTCAAAGAACAACACGACTATTCCAAAGATCTGTTCGAAGTTATTCACAATTGAAACAATGATAAATTATTATACTTTACTAGAAGAGGTACCCGGCGTTGCCCGGGATAATTACACTTGCACAAACTTTTCCTTTCATTGTTAGTCATGAGATATATATTGTTGGTTCATGCAGTGTGTTTTTGAATTGCGTGCTGATACCATTGTTGATACCTATTGTTGTACCAACTTTGCCTTGCATTGTTGGTCATGAGATATTTCTCATTAATATGCCTTGCCATAACCATGAATATCGATTTTTTATCGATATTAATTATTTTTCCGAAATCTGAGGTAGACAGTGACCTTCCTCATGCTTTGAAGGTCATGTATGCGAAATTTTATCAAGATCGGAATAAAATTGTAGATTTGTATAAAAAACATACAGACAAACAGACCCACAGACCCACAAACATCCTTCTGTATATAGATAGACTAGAAGAGGTACCCGGCGTTGCCCGGGATAATTACACTTGGATGTAAACAGAACAATCTCAAAAAATTAAATTAAATTTTGCAATATCTTAAAAATAAACACATGAAACTGCTTAGTAAAAATTAATACAGTAAAAATTCCTAAAAAAAATTCTAAAAAAATCTTTTTAAAGGCTCACAATGGCTGGACCTCTCCAAGGATGCCACTGCTAGTCTAAATAATTTCTTACTCACGTAATCTTACTTCAGATGTATACTTAGTGTTGTTGCAATTTCCACTCTTCTCTCGCTGTTGAAGAGACCCACAGACAGACCCACAAACATCCTTCTTTATATATATAGAAGATAGAAGATAGATGTCACAAGATTTGGGAGGGATCGCGATAGCGAGCACTCAAACCCCAGTTCATGTGAAGAGACGTGTAAAGCAGACGACGGCGGAGGGTCGAAAGCCAATAATAAAAGCGCCTTATGTGAAAAAGAAGGAGGAAAATAAGAGTTTTGAGATTGGTAGAGAGAGAGAGATTAGAGGAGAGACGCGGCGAGAGCCAATGAAAAAGAGGGGAAGATTGAAAAGGAGACGAGGAGGGGAGAAGAGTGAAGGTAGAAGAGAGTTACCTGAGATTCGGATGAAGAAAGACGTTTTCGTAAATCGGGGTGAGGCAGTGGAGCTTTCCGGGCGTTCGGCGATACGAGGTTCTTCCGGGCGCGGGCACGAGCGGCAGGTAAGATATTCCAATTCTTTTACCGAGCATAATACGGGAAAAAGGAAGAGCCGCCGTGGTCGTCGCGGGAATAAGGAAGGTATTACCTCCCGAACGCCACAAAGGGAAAGCTCACCAGCCCCGGTTAGAACGCGTCTGTGGAAAAGGCGTCGGCCTGTTTTCAATCAAGAGCCGGCCAACCAAGCCTCACGTATAGTGGACGTCTTTGGAGGTCCAGCTAACAGAATAGCATCACCTCAAATTCAAAGGCGGGACGCAAGGCTGATTTATGTGGATGTGAAGGACGAGAGCAACGCAAGCGCGCATAGCACCGGTGTTCCCTGCGTAGCGCGTTGCGATACTCACAAATTTCTCTCACCCAGTTCTCGTTTGGTCACCCTCATCCCAGACGAGCAACTACGACCCTGGGTTCCAGTAGTCCTCCCCCCAAAAGGGCTACGCGACGAGTTCATCGTTGCCAACGCAGCCGGAAGAAAATAGCCGTAGGCGAGGTCGGCCGTCACGAGTTGTGCGTTGGATGCATTGACTGCCGAAAGAGTCTTTTCGACAATCCGCAACAGAAGTTAAAGTTTAAAGCCCAGGACGAGAAGGCCTCGTGGCTCACAGAACAAATCCTGACAGCGGGCGCTGTCCGATAAGAATGACTTTTCTTTCACCTGATCGGTTAATTGTATTAATATTCACGTGTTGTAAAATGAGGAAATTAGAGATAATATAGAGTGAGACTTTTTCTAAAGCGCCTGATTATTTCGTGGGACCAGTGTGACAGCTGTGTCGGTAGCTTTAGACTTGATCAGAATTGCCAAAGGTATTTCATAGAATTTAAAGTTAACCTTGGAAAGAAGTTCACTCCGAAGTGGTGCGAACCTCTTAGATTGAACAATAGTTATTTTTCCGAAAGGGATTATTTCTCCGTCAGTTCTCGAGTGTTTTAATAATAGACAGCTGGCGTTAGGCAATTGGCTTAGTCGTTAAACTGTCGTTAAAAGCTGGCGTTTTAAGTTTTAGTCTTAGAATTCTGTAAATTTGTTTATTACTTTCATTTTATATTTGTACTACTCGAATTAAGAGTTAAGCATTTTCTGGTGATCGCACAGACTAAATCGCAAGAGGGTTGCGTGTGTGATCATTGTTGATAATAAAATGTAATTACTCAAATCAATACTGTCTTAGTTTAATAAAACCTTTTTAGTTATTTGCGCTATTTTTGTAATTTTTATTAAGCCCACATAAACCCCACTTTAGGTACGTTACAATAGAAGATAGATGGAGTCCCTATTGAATAGAATATTGTAAAGAACAAAGCGACAAACATCCCATTGAATAGCGACGATGGCCCCATGTCAGTTTTACCCTGGCTGCCGCTAACAAAGTACTTGACAAAATAAATTATGAAGAATTGGAAGATCACTCTTATCTATAGTTGTCAATTTTTTTGTAATTATAACATTTGTTTTTGTAAAGATTTGAGTGATTGCTTTTAATTATTCGTAATGGTCAAGGTTAATTTTTGTTTTTTATAAAAATAATCGATTCTGTCAATAATCGATTACTACTTTATCAAGTTATTATAAGCGGTTGGCTCTTATAAGCGGACTTGAGTTCACTCTCAACAATGAGATCGCTCGCTCTGTTCTAGGTAGTCTTTCTGTAGTTCCTATAATTTCTTTAATTGTAAAATTTCTTTGATTGGTTGTTTACTATATCCTGATTGGTTGATCTAATTTGTCTCCCTATAAATTTCGTACTTTCTACCATTGTATTCAGAAACAAACCATTCCTGCCAACTCCAAACATGGAGGCTCGCAGCGGATATCAATGAGCCCCTTAATCTCTCTATGTACTGTGGGGTCGTTTTCCTCGATGTACACAAAGCCTTCGACCAAGTCTGGCACGATGGTCTTATTTTTAAAATGATTATGGATGGATTTCCTCAAGACATAATTACTCTGATACACTCGTTTCTCTCCAACCGGTTCTTTCAGGCCAGAGTTGGAGATAGTCTATCTCCTATGTATGAAGTAAAAGCTGGTGTCCCACAGGGTTCAGTCCTGGGGCCAGTATTATTCAATTATTTTATGCGAGACTTCCCAAGTCCTTCTAAATGTAAGCTCTTTTTTTACGCAGATGACGCTGCTATACTGACCTGTGCTCGTCAACCAGCCGTAGTAGTCTCGCGCCTGCAGAAGGCTCTAAAGGAGTGTGAAAGCTGGTTTAGCAAGTGGAGGCTAAAATTGAATGTAGACAAATGCAAGGCGATGTTTGTCTCCAAGAAGAGAAAGAGATCATTAGATTCTCTAACACTATATGGCAAAAAACTGGACTGGGTTGAAACTTATAAATATCTTGGTGTTGTTATTGACTCTAAACTTACCTGGACTCCCCACGCAACTTATGCGTTGAATAAGGCCAGGAGAGCCAAGTTTAGCTTGATTGCTCTGCTGGGCCGGAATAGTGCTCTAAACATTGATAATAAACTCCTACTCTATAAGGTCATTGTTCGGACTATCTTGACCTATGGTATGCCCGTCTGGGCCACAATATGTAAAACTAGATGGAAAGAACTGCAAACGTTCCAAAACGTTACCCTTAGGACTATTGCGCAAAAAGATCGGAGAATTGTTCGCAATTCCTCCATTTATAATGACTTCAACATGACTCATATTGGCAAATACGTTCAAGGGCTCATGAAATCCATGCTGCCCAATATAGAAAATCATAGCAACGAGCTAGTCTCGGGCATTTTAAAGCATCCTATGCATAGAAAGAGATATCGTGATCCAAGGCATATACTTGATATTAATTTTGAAGACATTGATAATGTCTTATTTCCAGATTACTGGACTTCATAGGTCGTGTTTTATCTAATACTAGTGGTCTGCTTCTAGTCTAGACAGTCGTCAATCAAATTTTCCTCCACCAAGAGGAGGCAATTTTCTTTCATACTTTGGATGACCCTTGTGGGTACATCAGGCTTCTTTTCTAGCTCAGTGTATTTCCCTTGGAATATGATTATGAAGGGTGAGATTATGGAAGCTATGCTTCAAGTTCCACTTGAATACCGATACACTACACTGTTCGATTGTCGATTGTCCATTGTATTCACTCACTGATGAAGCATTTGTGAAATCCGAAATGCGCATCTGGGGAAATAAAA
>JAHWFO010052920.1:0-21320 GCA_023313115.1 Rhysida immarginata | reverse complement strand
AATAAAAAAAATGATTTTTTTAATGTTCTTAATCGATTTCACCTTGCTGGCACACGCTTCCAGGGCGACGACGAGGAGAAAAAAGCTGTGCGGTCATGGCTTCGCTCCCAGCCGAAGCAATTTTACGCTATGGGCATCGAAAGGGTGGTTTATCTTGAGCAAATGCTTAAATGTGAATGGTTTTATATTGAAAAGTAGATCAATAATTTTTTGTACAAAATATATCTAATGATTTTTCCAAATATATGACGGTTTTGCTGTGAAAAATTTACTCAATTACATTTTGATTTCCCCTCGTATTTTAATTCCTTGTTATTTCGAACTTACATTAAGTGAAGGTCTTTACTTTCGGTATTTCTAAGTGGATTCTTAGGTTAGGTTAGGTTAGGTTAAGGTTATATATGGTTAAAATGAGGACAAAACCACCAGTAACAAAATCTCGACAGTATGATATTGAGAATAAATTTTTATTTTTGAACCGGACACTAGTACTAACATCTTATCCTTACGCTAACATATTGACTTCATATCAGCGTAAGGAGATTTTGATACTGGTTTCCGGTCCAAAAGTGAAAATTTGGAGAAAACCCTTTATCGTTTTGTTTATTTTTGAGAGCAACTGAAATTTAACTCATTCTATCGGTGATATCTTTCTGAATTTTCACGATATTTGCTTGAGCTTTTTATAAGAGTAGCTCTATACATTGGCTAATACGCATGCTCAGTAAAACATTATTTAGTAAAAATGCTCATATTACATCAAATATTTAATATTTTTATATTCCGATTGCAGGGTGTTGTCTCTACTGTAGTTTGTCAAGTTTCCTTGAAAATGGCATTGCATTGGATCGAAACTCTTCATGTTGTAAACGGACAACTTGTGAAAAAATTTCGATATTTTTAAAGAAACCTTTATATCTCCATGAGTATACGTGCTATTCTCATCCAAATGAACACAGAAAAGTAAAAGAAGTCTCTTAATCATATGCTACAGCTAGAACGCATTTTAAGCATTATTTTTTAAGGGTAATCCCAAATGGTTTTTTTTTCAATTTGTTGCTGGTTTCCTATTTCCCTTCAGATCATAACCTTCGCTGAAATATATGAGATGTAACATGCTCTTTAAACCCCTGAAGTTTCAAAATAATCCGTCAAGTATTTCTATATCTATAAAATCCAAATACCACTCACTCACTCACTCACTCATTCACTCATTCATCACGAAATCTCCAGAACTACGAAGCCTTCACACTTGAAATTTGACAAGTATGTTTCTCTTGGCTTCTAGGTGCTCGCTAAGAAAGGATTTTATTTATTCTTTCTTCCTTTCCATTGTAGATGTTTTTTAAAACTCAATTTACCTGGAGCTCAATGGGATTTTTGCATTCCTTAAAAAATTGTGACGTTTGCTTAGAAATTGTGACGTCGTTGTTTGCTTTTGCGCTTATTCCGCAACAGTAAGGCGTGGTTTCCACATCCCGGAATCACGCCAGAACGGAACCCTAACGGAAAATTTTTATAATGTAACTTCCTTTCCATTTCGTTTTTGATCACCAAAATGTCGATGGAAAGTTTGTCTCTGGTGTTGAAGAAAAATTTCCATTCCGTTTCGCCACAGAAGGCACCATCGTCATGACGTCATCGCGTCGACTTCGCTGCTGTCGGTCTGGCGCTTCGCCGCCATTATTGTGTCTATCGAATCGAGTCTGCATTCTCTCTATCTCCCTTGGCGAACTTCGAAGAATATGGCAAAAAATAAAAAGAATATTGAAAAGAAGCTGCTCTGCATTCACCTGGATGAGTTTTGAGAGGAAAAAAACTTCATAAATACCAAAAATTAAGTGTCAAATTCGAGCTTATTGTTGTAGCACAGCGGTATGTTGCTGGCGTCTTATTTTGCAGGTACGGGTTCGAATCCCGCCCTCGGAAATGTTTTTTTTTTTCCTCCTAAATTCATCTTAATATGTACGGAAATTCAGTAATCCATTTTGTAATCATAATCTCAATTTTCCAATTTGCTACTATTATCTATATATATATAAAATCCAAACTTTTGCGATTATTCCGTGAAACAGCATCAACAGGAATATAATGGATTGCGTGAAACAGCAATCAACAGGAATTACGATTATATTTCGCGCAGGAATATAATGTATCTTATTTTCTAATAGGGCTTTTCGTGGCGACCAATCTCCGGATGATGGGGGGTGGGGGCGGGGGTTAATTACAGTATTTTGGCTATAAAGGCATGTAATGAATAACGTAAAATCTGCAATTGCGATATCGATACTTTGTCTCGATTATCTGATCTTCGTAAGTCAGGTGGAGAAGGGGGGAGGTTGAAGTAAAAATAATTTATAATGATTGACGTTTTCATAAGTAGCCATATAATCCATAAATTTAAAAAAAATTGGCCATGTGGTTGGTCTTTTTTTTTTCTTTTTTTTCTTTTTGACTCGCATGATTTGTTTGTTTAGGTTATAAACTGTACATACCCAAAAGGCTCCTAACAGATGGGCGCACGTCTTCGAGGCGCCGGAATCAAAGTCCACATGTTAGGTCGGTTTGATCCGGTTGACCAAGTATTGAAGCATCTTGGAGGACCCGCGTGACGTCACATGGATCGTGATTGGTCGGATTTTGGCCACATGGTTGTTGGTCATAAAATATCGATTTTGTTATTTGATTTAAAATTTATTTAAAGTATCCATGACTATTTTTCGATTTATTATGAAGTAGCTGATATACTCGGCGTTGCTCGGACTCTTTGTTGATGAAATTTTGCAATTTCTGAATGTGAATCTACAAAAAAAGTGAACATTATTCTTCACCTTTCATATCCGGCCCTGCGTCAAATTTACTCAGCTAAAGGGCCGGTGATTATAGAGAAGTGAAACATAATACAATAATAACATTTTTAAGAGCCAAAAGATTGATTTTTTAGAAGACGCTCATACATAACAATAGCGAAGCATTGCCGGGTCTGCTAGTTCTAGATATTCGACAAAACGTCTAAAATCGAAAGTGTCCACTTTCAATTGAGCAGCCTGTTTACATCGAGTAACTGGTATTTTAACTGTCTGGGGGCCGAGAAAAGTGAAAGAAAATGTTTACCTACTCCTCAAGGATGGGAGTAATTAAATGTTCTTCATGTTGACTGGGTCACTTATCTAAATTTTCTCCATAAGAAAATCTGTATGGAATGGAAATCACGTTTTTGGAAGATTTTGATCAAAAAAAGTAAATTACAAAATAAATTGACAAAGCAAAAATTGTATGTTAATAAATAAACAAAAAGGTGTAGGACAAAGCAAAAATTGCTGGAAAGAGTACACGTTATCTCATTAATATACTGCTTTCTCTTTTCAATCAACGACCAGTACTCTAGTAGATATTAATTGACGAGTCCAAGATAATTACGTAAAATATATTTCAGAACTTGGATTTCCTAAATTAAGTCTCAACATTATTAGCATTCTTCCCGCACGCCCGCGGACACTTTCCCCCATGTGCAGCACAAAAAAACGGAACAAGAAAATTTTTTGAAAAAAGAGCAAATAAAAATGAGAGTAAACAAGCGAAGTTGTGTCGTAGGATATAGAATTAAGAGACAACCAAGAAGAATTTAAAGTAGATTTCTTGAGAGTCCAAATAGAAAGAAGCGGAAATACGATAAACGAAGGGAGGCTACACTTTTCCAACGCTCTAAAAACCAGAAGACTGGAAGACCGTAAGCTAATATAGTATAATACCACTTTTTAACCCTGAAAATAATAAAGTAAATAAGCTCTATAGGACAAGTGTTTTCATGGTTAGAATTTTCCAAGTTTAATTTCGTATTTTTCATTTCTTATAAATCTTTCTTTGTGTGATAAATTTAAAAATGTAATTTCGTTTTCTACGAAACTGGTTATATTGTTATATAATTTTTTTCCTACAGTAAAAATTATGAAATAGTAAATATATTATACCCAATAATAACGAGAAATATTTTCTGGCGCGAGACGTCATGGTCAACTTAATTATTTACAGGCCTGTTTATCGGGTGACTACTTCATCAGCAAGTAAACTATGGATAGAAGTAATAAGTGATGAAACACACACCGCTTGTTCAACGGAAAAAGAATTTAATGATCCGTAAACGCATTTCGACAACTTTGCGGCCATCATTCAGTGAAATACCCCGAAAGATGACCGAAATTCGTATGCGGATCATTTCTTTTTCCGTGTGGAAAAAGCTGTGTGTTTCATCATTATTATTGTTGAAGTTACTGTGGCGACAGCATCAGTAGCTATGATTGCAGTTTTCTTTGTCGCTATACCAGTGACCGGCATCCTTGTCAATCTGCAACTGAACAAATTTCTGAAAATAGCATTCTCTGTTTTCACAAACTATCCAACTAAAAATTTTATAGGCGCTTATCTTGCAATATATGAATTCATTGAAAATGGTTCCTATTACAGCTACAAGAATGGTCTCAATTTTACTTCCTCTAATAGAAGAGAAGACAAGGCAAACTGAATAATTTAAGTATAGGTGCAAAATGAAAGGTCACCCCAAAAAGTATTGCAAAAATATTGAACAGATAATTCTTCAACGGTTAGAATATCATGTAAATATTAAACTTATCATAAAACCGCAGACGCGCTTCTTCTGTAATATTTTAACAAAAGAATGCGTTCCTTCCCCCCCCCCCCCTTTTTTTGCAAAGTTTTCCCTTTACTATTAAGAACTTATATTTTTTAAGCTTAAAGGGAAAAGTTGCAATTAAAAATTAATTAAAAAACTTAAAGTATTTATTTAATAAAAATTAAAATATATTAAAAATTGAATTTTTTTTATTTTATTAATAATTGTAATTGCTTAAATTTAAGTATGTATTTCTTTAAATTTTATTATCGGTAATAGAGAGAGATTTACCTTTTCGGTATAACCGTAAATCCGGTAATATTGACAACCCTAAATCTAATGATTAGAAAAACCACCACAGCAGCACAAGGATTGGACCATTGAGCACTGGAAAAAGGTTGTCTCGTCAGACGAGTCTGGGTACCTGCTGCATCATGTTGATGGAAGGCTAAGACTATGGCAAAAACATTTTTTTTTTCATGTTCGTAATGACACTCAGTCTTTCGCGAAATGTTGAACTCCTACTAACAAAATAGTAAGTGCTTTCCACATTTCAAGAGGCCTTGGCCAAAATCTCTGATTGGCTACTTTGGCTTAAATAGAGGCAGTCTTGACGTTTCTAATGGGGAAGTTGCATGAAAATTTTAAATTACTGTTTTCTATAGTATTTGTTATCAATATCAAGGAATAGTGATTCGTTTGTGTAAAAAATTTATAGTTTTTTTTTTAATATTAAAGTTGACACCACCAGAAAACGACACCTCATAGCGTCTGAGTCGAGGCCAACGAAAAGTACAAGGCCCGGACGCGGAAAAGCGTAGCCAACGAGAAAGATAGGTCTCGGCCGTACCAGTTCGAGTAACAATGTAACCTTCATTGTTTCCATCTTGGATTTTAACAATCGATATTGTTGGCCGGACTACTATGATCAGGTGACTTTTCCGCGCCAGGGCAACACCATAGCCTAATAAGAGAAGTCTGTTCACTCCGGGTCGGTTTCATTGTTATAGCTGTTGCCAGATCGACGTCCTACAACAATAATAACGACAGTAGCGCGCCAAGCGTTCAGCTATCTCCTTCTCTTTTCTGGATCTATTCAGGTACTGTTTTGCTACTCAGTTTTGTTAATGACAGGTCGTTATCAAAAGCTTTTTACGATTTTCTTCATCGCATTTTATCTGACTGCAAAAAAAGGTATGTATGCAATTTTCTATTCATAACAGCAAGAATAAAAAAAACTTTAGAGGTCCTATAATTTTTTAAAAAAAGATTTTATTTCATCTAATTTAGGGAATCCAATGAAAACCATTCATCAAATTTTCTACTATGGCAAAATCCTTTTTATTTCAAACTATTTTGAATAAGAGTTCCGTTATAACAACCTTAATTCATATAGCTCACGGTTGTTTTATTTTCTTGGGTTTTTTTTTTGTTTTTTTTTCTTTTCGAAAAGAATAAATAGAAAAACGTTTAGTGTAAAGGACTTGGAAATTAAATTTCTTCATAAAAATTTCTCCAATTTAATAAACGACATTTTGTCTCCGTTACGATTACAGTAGTTAACAATGGATTTGACTTAGAGTTAATCCGCCACTAGGGAATTTAGACAACATTTAAAAACGAGAGTGGACAGACTTCTCATTATTAGGCTATGGCAACACCTCCTAGAGAGAAGGCCTGTGGACAAAAGGTGTATACATTGTTACATTTCTACCAAATTTAGGGCTTACATTGGTAGAAATAGGATTAACAATGGTCGACTAATGATGTAACAATGTATGATGTTTCCGTTATCAGGCCTTCTGTCTGGGTGGTGTTGCCATAGTAGTCTGAACAACAATCCAACTTTCATTGTCTCCAACTTGGATTTGAACAATCAGTATTTCTTCGTGTGTTGAAAACAATGAAGCTTGGATTGTTGCTCAGACTACTGTGATCAGGTGACTTTTGAGTGCCCAGGCCTGTTTTTCTCGTTGGCTACTGTTTGGTGGAAAGTGACGTCAGATATCGCTTTCATTGGGAGGCGTGGTTTCAAGTTTTTAGCACTAATTTTAATAGCTTTCTCTAGCATTTATAATAAATTTAACAACGATTTTGTATTCAGCATAACACAATCTGTATGAAACAATGCTTTAATTTGTAAAAAAAATTCATGCAACTTCCCCATTTAAATTTTTGATTGGTTTCAAGGATTTGATTCTGGAATTTCTACGTTAAAGCTTATCTTTGGTTAATTTCTGAGATTAATATCCGTTTTGATACAATAAAGTCCATTTTTCAGAGTGGGCCAAAAGTCACGAAGGGGTGGAAAATGTTAATAATTTGTGTAATTAGTAAGTAGTTTTTATTTTTGATTCAGATTTTGACAGAGGAAGGACGGGAGATTGACTATGGAAAAATTCACCTGATTCTTTTCAAAGCTGTCATAAGCGGATACATATTGCAGACCCTAAGAAAACGATTGCTGCCATCGGTACTGGTGCGGCAAGCGTGTTATTAGATTCAGGAGCAGTTTTAAAACTCCATGACGCGCTTTATGCCCCGTCAATGTACAACAAACCAAAATTATGGAGCTTTACTTTAAAACCAATGGGCAATTGTTGTCACGCAATGAGCATATCGCAATCACTTCAACAGCAGGACCGGACCATCGGAATCCATGATCCGTCGCTTGATTAAACGCTTCAGACAACAATGTTCTGTGATCGACTTCATCTCATCATCGCATCATCCCGAGAAACACTGAATTCAATTGACCATCTCGTTCGCCTGACCTCACTCCGCCGGATTATTTTCTGTGGGACTATTCGAATGACAAACTGTATGTGAACAAACCACAAACAATACAGCGGCTCAAGGCCCTATTTCTGCGGCTCAAACAATTCGTGCAGAAATACGGGCACTCGGATCAGACGTGTTGACCCCTGTCATGAATAGGGGAGAGTGGGGTTGGTTCGGACGCGGGTTGGTTCAGACAAATCGATCTTTTCAGTCAAAACAATTCGAACGCGGCCTAAAAAATTATCCCTAGTATGCGACACTATACAGATTATGAAAATCTATTCGCCAGAACGATCACAACAAAGGTAAGTAAATAAGAAATAAAATTTGTTTTCGGGAGCGTGAAAAAAAATTTGAAGTAGGTTTGTTCGTGAATTTGTAGAGATGTTATACGAGAAATGTTAACTGTTAGACAATTAACAGTTTCTGAGGGACAATATTATACTTAAACGTGTTGCAGTTTCATTTCGGCCATGTGCGTCGTTAGGCCTTAACAAGGTTTTATTTAATTTCTGGCGTGGTGGGGTTGATTCGGACATAACAAAGAGGGTTGGTTCGGACGCGTTTGGCTAGAACTTACAAAAGGAAAAGAGGCTAAGATCTTCTTTCCAGGGAGGATATGAAGGGAGCATCAGAAGATACAGAAAATGAGAGCCGCAGTAGAAATATCACTTCTGCTAGCCCTGCTTCTAAATGAAACAAAGCTGCTAGTCAAGTGATTGTGATTTTTTATAATGTGATAATGTTAGCCAAGTTGTGATAACATTTTCGTGCTCTTTTGATAATAAAATACTTTGTATTTCATTAAAATGGAATTATCGTGTGACTACTGGAAAATCAACGTACATGTAAATGACGAAAGGTTTACAGTACAAAAGACGATAAACACATTCACTATTTGGTTCATGATCAACCCACAGGGAGAAAAAATTTGATTTTCGGCCGAACCAACCCCACTCTCCCCTAATGTGGTACACAGGGCCTGTATCTGTGAGACTCGTAATGGCGGACACTTAAATCAGATTCCACACATAAGTGTAACTAATCTCTCTCCCTTAGTCGTCAAATCTGTGAAATATCAATGGATACAATTAATAAATAAAAAAAAAATATTCACACATATAATCCTTTCCTGACTTTTGGCCCACCCTGTATTTGTATATATTGAGAGTTCATATTATTATGACCACCTGACGTTTATAGGAAAATTGGCTACGATTTCGCGCTAAATTGCTAGAGGACCATTATAAATAGAGAAGCAGGTTGTTTACCACGACAGAAGAAATGATTAGTTTCTGAAGATATGGGTAAATGACACGATTTAACATCCTTTGAACGTGAGATGATTGATGGCGCTCGGAGCCATGGAGCGAGTATCAGCAAAACAGCTGCATTCATTAAATGTTCAAGAGCAGCTCTTGTTAAAATATTTAAAGACTAGACTGCCAGCCGGAAACTGGGTTTGAACACGAGTTGTGGCCGTCAGTAACTAGCCAATGTTCCAGCAGAACGGAGAATGGCAAGATTGGTACAAGACAACAGAAGGACAAAGTGCAGCAAATTAATGCAGATCTTAATCAGGGATCCTCTCAAATGATCTCTGAACGCACTGTTCGCTTTTCACTGCATAGTATGTGATATGGAAGCCGAAGACCTGTTTCAACACGTTTATTGTCTGCAGTTAACAAGATAAAGCGTCTCCAATTCGCACACTAACACAAGGATTGGATAGTCGAGCATTGGAAAAAGTCATGTGATCCGATTAATCACTTTACGTATCCAGTCATAAAGTGGATTTTTTCTATAATAATTTAACCCATTGCTTGTAAGTCCACCAATCGGAGTTAATCACTTTTCTCTGATTGGTGGACCCTTCCCATATATACCAGGTGTTGTAACCATTGTAACTCTGTAGTCGTTCATAGTTCCTGATGATGAGTTAATACTCGAAACGCGTTGAACAGTCAGTAAAGACGCTACCAATATTGCTATTCCTGGACCTTCTCTTTTTATTTAACCAAGTCAGCAATATAGAACAGAATGCAACCTTTTAATCACTTTGTCAGTTGCATCATCCAGATAGCAGTGAGAATTTGGCGGAAACAGCATGGACCCCATATACATGAGTACAACCCTTCAAGCCTGCGGCGGCCGTGTTATGGTTTGGGGTATGTTTTCTTGGCATGATTTGGGCCTTTTAATTCGTTTGAAACAATGTCTGAATAGCATAACATACTTAAGTATCGTTGCTGATCAAGTTCATCCTATCATATTGATGGCGTATCAATGGTTTAGTTTATTACACTACTAAGGTCGTCGACTACTAAGGTCATTTTGCACCTTTTACACAAGTTATATCTGTACGCAGCCCGGGACAAACACAAACATCCATGCCCACGGCGGGATTCGAACCCAAGACCAGAACTAGAAAGCCTACGCCCTAGCCCTCTCGGCCACCTGGCCGGCTACGTATCATTGGAGATGGCTTCTTCCAACAAGACAAGGCGGCATGCTGCGGTGTTCGTATTGTACAGGAGTGGTTTCAAAAACATGAGATTTTTACCTTGCTTAGGTGGCCGCCACAATCACCAGATCTCAACCCAATTTAGCATTTGTGTGACGAAGTTGAGTCATCAGGCAGCTGGTTCCACAACCATCAAATCTCACACAACCGGACAGTGCTATTCATCAGGCATGATGTCAGATTCCTCGCATCACCGTTTAAAATCTGATAGAGTCAATGCCAAGAAGAATCGCCGCAGTATTGAAGGCCCAACAAAATATTGATGGGTGGTCATAATAATCTGGCCACTCAATGTATAACCTTTCTATTCCACACAAAAATGATAACAATAGCAGAATGATCACATTAAGCCGCGCCCACTGTATTTGAATTTCTGTAAGTTTCATTAAATTTTGTACTTTTGTTTTATTCGTAAATAAAACACTAAATGATAACTAAAATTTTTTATTTGTATTGCTGAAATAAACTGAGTGGCCAAGTCACAGGAAGGCAATGGATGCGATGTTAATAGTGAGTCGCTCCTCCGCGAGCCCTCAAAATTGCAGTGACACGTAGAGTCATGCAGTTTACGAGATGTTGGAATCGTTCTGGAGAGATATTGACCAACGCATAACTGAACACCGCCCGTAACTGAGCCACACTCTTTCCTAACACGATCTTGTTGACATGTACGATCCATAGCTTCTTGGGGCATATGCCACACCCACACGCCCATCAGCTCGATACAGCTAAAATCGGGATCATGCCGCCACTGTTTCATAGTCCGGTGACGATGTTCGCAGGCCCATGCCACCGTTGAGCTCTGTGCGAGGTGTCAGCAAAGGGACACCAGTCGGTCGTCGGCTGGTGAAGCCTATGGGTTGCATTTGTCTCCGTACAGTACTAATAGAAATGGGTTCCTGACGCCCCCCATTCAAATCGGCAGTGATCTGACTCACAGTAGCCCGTCAGTCCCACCGTATGGTTCTGCTGAGGTGATGGTTCCGTTCGTCAAACACTTGTGGTCGTCTTTTGCGGCGGTTTACGCGTGTGGGTACATTGTCTCTGCGATATTGAAGATTCACCTTTGACTCTGATGACCTCGGAAACCCAAATTCTTGTGTAATCTCCGATCTGTTATGACCCATGCTTCTTGAACCGATTATCATCCCACGTTCAAAGGTCGGTTAACTCGTGACGTGCTGTCATGTTCACTACACACCTATTGCAACAGACTGCTCAGATATCGTGTCTACACTAGAGCCATACGCCGCATCTGGCCGCAACATTCCTGAGTCAAGCACGTCACATCCTTCCAATGGGACAATTCTTCCCATGACATTTGGCCACTCACTTTATATAATAAAATTAAGGATTTCTCAAATGAAATATTTTGAAAAACTGATTAGATATTACTAAATGATTTTTTAAAAAACATTTTTCAATTTGTTAACTTAAATCTATACTTTCACACTTGAAACCACTTTGAGAAAAGATTTCAGGCGGCGTAATTGAGAAACCAGTGTGTTGACAGAGATGGCAATGAAATTGTGAAGAGTGAACACGCTTATAGTTTATCAAGTTAACCAAGGCAATATCATAGTCTACAAGGATTAAATATCGCTGTATGGTGCTAATTCCGATTTCATCCGCTCGGTGTTTGCACTTGACACCGTTCTGGATCAGTTGGTCAAGCGTCGTCTTTGGCGAAACATCTAAGTGGACAATGTGACTGTTTGACGTGTTTGGCGAAACAAACATGAAATAGACCGTGTCAAGTTTTGTTTCCTGTTAGGGAAATCATAGGCAAACACTGTTACAATGCCTCTGAAGTTTTATAGGAAAGAACCCTTGAGCTAGGCAAGAGTTTGTAAGTGGTTGTCTCGTTTAAATAGAAGTCGAATGTCAATTGAAGATGAACCTCAACCGGAATGTCTCTCGACTTCCAGAACGGACATTTAAAAAATCCGCAATGCGAACATGTCTGATCGTCGTAAAACAGTCGATGAATCGAGCAACTGTCTGAAATACCTGGAGCTCATGCCAACGAATTTTGTCTGAAAATTTCAAGATGAAACGTCTTACAGAGTGAAATTCGTTCCGTATGCTTTCCGACGTCCGGAGAGCCAACCGTTAAAATGTGTGCCAGAAGTTGACAGAACAATCACAAAGTTAGGCTATCCAGATTTTCTGCCAAAGGTTACCACAGGCGACGAATCGTGATGTTATGGGTACGACCCAGAAACCAAGCAACAATGTAGCCAGTGAAAGATTGCTTCATCACCAAAACAGAAGAAAGCAGGGCAGATAATATCCAACGTCAAGACAATGTTGATTATTTTTTTCAACATCAAGGGGATCGTCCACCAAGAATTTGTTTCCCAGGGAATCACAGTGAACCAACATGGCTACCTTAGAGTGCTAAAACGATTGCATGAGGCAGTGCGGCCTGTATTGTGGCGATTAGGGCTTTGGCTCCTCCATCATGACAACACCTTTGTACAAACGGTTTTGAGTCGGGCAGTTTTTAACCAAAAATCGAAAGACAATGGCTTCTCACCTACCATATACACAGGATTTCGCCACCAGCAAAGTCTTTTTCCTCCCAAGACTGAGAAGAAACCTGAAAGGGAGACGCTTTCAGGAAGCTTTCGTGGATGAAACAAAAAGGTCGCTGGAGGCACGAACTAACATTAACTTCAAACGAGTTTAAAAAATGTTTCAAGCAATGATACAATTTTTGGAATAAGTGCGTTAAGCCTGATGAATACTATTTTGAAAATGTTCTGTCAAAAAGATTTTAAATAAAACAGACAGAGTTGGTACACTATTTTTCAATGTAGTCCCCATCTTTTCGTTGCATTCCGCCAGCGAGTCGGGAAGGCATGGATACCTCGGGAAAAAAAATCTTCATATAATGGAGATCTTGCTTATAGGAATCTGCATACAGAATTTCACTCCTTTATATGCATAAATACACCTAGACGTAAAGGTCCCCTCTAATTTTCACCCCCAAAACGCCGACCTTAGTGGGCTAATCAAAACCAAACTAAATAGTGAAGTTGCACATGCCCATAGCAAGCTACATTCCGAATTTCAACCTTCTACCTCAAAAAATGTAGACTGATGAAGGGTGATTCAAATCGTGTATAAAATAAAACCAATAAGTTGCTCCATTTTTCCGCTACTTAATAATAAGCTTATAGATTATGAGCACTTGAGCAATAGTGCGTCGACAAAGCGATTTCACGTGCACGCGCCGATGTCAATAATGCTTAAAAGATGAACAGAAAAAAACAATGTATTCCTTCTTGACAAATAGATTGTTATATGATATGCCAGTATCTTTGAATTCTTTACACTCACTGCTTTAGCACGTGAATTCGACTTGAAGGGGTCCACAAAAAATTCTGAAAAGTTGATACGGCCGAGCTAAGACTTTGATGGTCATATTTCTGAAAACAGTTAATCCGTTTTCAAGTTATCGTGCAAACGGCGGCCGGACGGCCGCATAAACGTACAGACTAAGGGCGCATTCTTATAAGTAGCTTTTATGCTAAAGCTCCTAATAAATAAAATCTTGTAAACATTCCAAGTAGGAGCTTTAGCAGTGAAGGAGAAATACATTTATACAATTATTAAAAAATTATTCCCCACTCCCCCTCCCTCCGAGTAGGGTAAGGCAAGTAGCAGATCCTGAAGTCATCTGTTTTTACCCCTTAATCTGCACTTTTTACCTCTCCCCAAGTTTTTTAATCAAAAATTAATTTTCTTGAACGTAATATGTAGAAAATGTAAAAAACCTCGTATTTTCTTTCCTTTCTCATCATTTCCAAACGTATGATATATCACAAGCCATATGTTGGCATAGTTTTAAAGACCACGTGACTACCACCCCCGCAAATCCGACCCCAATGGAAAACCGGGGCCTAAACTTCATAGTGATGTAGATCTTGCCTAGAGGAATCTGGATACTGAATTTCACGCCTTTACGTACCTAAATAGCACACAGATATGTTGTCCTGTCTTAATCCCATCCCGGTAATTCCGACCCCAGTGTACCAATCAAAACCAAACTAAATAGTGCAGATGCACATGCCCATAGGAAGCTACATTCCGAATTTCAACCTTCTACCTCAAAAAATGTAGAAATTATGAAGGGGACGGACTGACATTATAAAACCTATAAGTTGCTCCATTCTTCCGCTACTTAATACTATAGATTAAGAGCAATGGAGCAATCATACGTCGACAAAGCGATTTCACGTGCGCGCGCCGATGTCAGTAATGCTTAAAACATGAACAGAAAGTAACAATTTATTCTCTTCTTGATAAATCGATTGTTATTTGACATGCCATTAGCTTGGTATTCTTTACTCTATTGTTTTAGCACGTGAATTCGACTTGAAGGGTTCCACGAAAAATTCTGAAAAGTTGATACGGCCGAGCTAAGACTTTGATGGTCATATTTATGAAAACAGAATTTAAAAAAGTTAATCCGTTTTCAAGTTATTGTGCAAACGGCGGACGGCCGGATAAACGTACAGACCAAGGGCGCATTCTTATAAGTAGCTTTTATGCTAAAGCTCCTATAAACAAAAACTTCCGACTCATTAGACTCCGAAACAACCGATTCCGGAAGCAATGGACAAATTTTCAAATGGTTTGAATGCAGTAAATTCCGGCTAGTTTCGAAAATGGTCGGTAAGGAGGGTCAATCACTTGTTTACAATCTAACCTAACCTAACCACCTCCCCCCCTCCCCAATTAGTCCGTTGTTTCGAAGTTCAACTACAATGATAAACAAGCAGTAAAATACAGACCACAAGGCAATTTTTTTCAAAAAGGCGCATCCGTCTAATGAACGGAGGAACGTACATACAATTCAAACTTGCATTCTTGCCAAGAATATGAATGCTTAGTGGCGATACAAACATCATGGTATTTTGTCTTGGTCAGTAAACAAATATAATTTTCGCTATAATTTTCTCATGGGTTGAGTGTTGATTAATAGAGTTTGGATAAATTAATTGTTGACTCCCGACTATCCTCAGCTTATTACCATTTGAGATAGTCTCAGGAATTTCTTAGGGGGATACCTCACGGTAAAGTTACTTTATCTCATTTATCATGAAAGAAACTTTCCGCACTCAAGAAAAATCTTTAAGGCTAACGGGTTTATTTTACCGACAGAGAGAAGAGACTTTGAACATTCATCGCATTCTGCACATCATTTTAGAAAACTTATTTACCTCTGGGTAACTCAAGCGTTAAAGGTAAAACGTGATCCTTTTATTTCAGGAATGCGTTCTCAAAAACTATCAGGTCCAGGGGAAAGTTTTTTGTTTTTGCATATATTACAATTAGCGCTCAGATTAATGATAAATGAATTTTTTATTCATCGAAATAATCTCCATCATTATCAACAACCTTCTCCCAACGAGATACTAAATCATAAATTACTTTTTTATAAAAGTCACGACTTTGACAGTGAAAAACACACCCAGTTCATGTTTTAGCTCTTCTTCTGTCTTGAAGCACTTGTTTCTCAAATGGTTATCGAGAGATCGGAAAAGGTAATAGATATCCGGAGAGTACGGTGGATGAGGTAACACTTCCCAGGCAAGTTTGTTTATTGTCTGACGGGTCAGCTTTGCCGTATGCGGATGTGCGTGGTCATGAAAAAAAAAACACCCTTATGGTTCACCCTGGCTGTTTATACTTGATTTTTTCATGTGTACGTTGAAGCTGACCAACATACACGTCTGTGTGATAGTTTATCCTGGATTTTAGAGCTCATAATGGACTATACCAGCTGTTGTTCACCAAACACTCAAGGGAATCTTCCTAGGGTGGAGTTCTGCTTTGGCTCGTTTGCGAGGAGGTTCATCTACTGATAACCATTGATACGATCGTCGGTTACTGTCATATAAAACTCATTTTTCATCACTTGTAAGAATTCGATCAAGAAATGGATCCGAATTGTTACGCTATACAGAGAAATGCAAATGACGAGTCGATGATGTTTATTGTTTTCAGTCAATGCATGGGACACTCATTTATCCAGTTTTCTCACTTTTCCAACCTTATGCAGATGAGGCCTTATGGTCCAGTCGTCACATCCAATCTTAGAAGAAACCTCTGGCTTGGATCGGACTCAATTTCAGCTCTCAGGGCGTCGTCGTTGATGACTGACGGTCGGCCAGTACATAGTTAATCTTCAAGACGCTTATCACCAGTTCTAAATTTTTGAACCAATTCTGTGCCGTCCGGTCGGTGACAGACTCATCATCGATTGCTGTGCAAATGTTGCGAGCAGCCTCCGCTGCTTTATGGCCAAGTTCAAATTCACACAACAGGCAGGCTCGAATTATTGGTGATGTAGGTGCCATTTCAGACGTTTTTTCAAAATGAAATTGACTGTTTTCACTTAGACAAGAAAGTGCAAAAGAATGACCAATCATTTCTCTTTAATGTATAAAAATTTGCATTATTCAAATCATCCTACGAGATGATTGTAACCATTCAAAAAGTAAGGGTAAAAAAACGAAAAAAAATTTCCACTGAACCTGATACATTAAAAAACCCAGTAAGTGCACAACCCGCAGTAATCCCCAAAATAGAATCTATATGATATTAAGAAATTATTAAAGGGACTTGATGTCTGGTGATAAACCCCTTGTTTAATCGACCTTTGCTCTCTCTATACGAGGCCTGTGAGAAAAGTATCCGACCTAATTTTTTTTTTGCGAAAACCTGATGGATGGGATCGCGCGCGCTTGCATGAGCCGACCTTGAACCTTTGTGCGTATGCGTGAATTTTTTCCGCCTCTCAAAAGCGTCAGTTGCTGGCAAACAGCATTAGAGGGAGGTAGTGTGTTGTGCTCTCGTCGGTTTTTGATTTGAAGGAAAATGACGGAACGACTGGAGCAGCGTTACTGCATCAAATTTTGCCAGAAACTGGGCGACAGCCAGGTGGAAACCATCAGTCGTCACAATGGAAGCATTCCTCGTCACCACGACCAAAGAAGGCCCGCCAAGTGCGCAGCAATGTGAAAGTGATGCTGACTGCTTTCTTTGACTCTCGCGGTGTGGTACACCAGAGTACGCACCACAGGATCGAACAATCACCAAAGAGTACTACAGGGATGTCCTCCGTCGCCTACGTAATGCAGTGCGGCGCAAGAGACCGCAGTTGTGGTCAACAGGCAATTGGCGCCTCAAAAACCAAACTTGATTCAGACTTTTTTGGCGAAAAACCAGACTCCCGTGGTACAACAGGCTCCTTACTCTCCTGACCTGGCCCCCTGCGACTTTTGGCTGTTCCCCAAACTCAAGAGGCCATTGAAAGGAACGCGATTTCAGACAAGAGAGGACATTATGGCTGCAACGACAGCCGAGCTAAACTCCATTCCGAAAGACGCTTTCCAGGAATGCTTCCAACAATGGCGGCACCGCTGCGAGCAGTGTGTGGAGTCCCAAGGAGACTACTTTGAGGGTGATTAGGTTTCCAATGCTCCAGGTGTGTAATTTTTTTTTCCCGGCCGAAGGTCGGATACTTTACTTACAGGCCTCGTATTAATTAAAAATAAAGTTATTTTGTATTAAGCTATATTTCAAGTGGGTTTGTACAACAGAGTCGTCACGAAAACATACGCAGGCTGAGGGTGAGTTTAATAAATCAAGCGCTAACAGAAAAACAGGGATATCTGTCTAAAATCAGTAATCCGTTTTATAACGATTAGTACAGAGTATTTAGTTCAGCTTAAATAGATAATAAGGACTGTCTAAAAAGCAAAAAGGGTTGTTTATTTTTCTATATGGAGTGTAAGCGCTGATCAGCATTTAGGGTCGGAGAGAAACCAAGAAGGCGCCACTAATAAGTGGAGAACGACGACACTCTGGGAGAAAGTTTTCGTTTACCTTAGATGGATAAGGAAAAGGTTGAGATGAGAAAGGTCGGGAAAGTTAGTTACGTTAACTAAGATAACGGACGCGCTGGAAAACTTCTGTAGAACCTGGATTGAGGCGCTGTCATAACTGGCATTCGATTCCCAATGAAGACATCTGAACGGACATCACCAAATGACCTCTCTGGTCCCTGAACCGTGAGTCCTGAAGTTTAAGGTTAGTTCCTAAGAACATACACTGCAATCAATAGAGACACAAATTAAGAACATTTTGAATATCGAAATCAATTTTATACTCATCTTCGGCAGAATTTCATGAATGGTAAGACAAAGTCCAAGTCTAGGCTGATCCTCCGGCACAAGAAGTCTTTGAAGGAATTTCCTTATTTCCATCTTCGCTTAGATTAGGGACAAATCCAGATTGCAGATCTTCACTTAAATTCTGTCCAACGAAAGAAAAGCTGGGCGTGTCCAGTTAAATTTCCAATTGCAATTGTTAAATTTTGTTAATTTTATTTAGCAACAATGTCTAACAATTAAAACCAGAAATTTAATTAGACACACCCATTTTTTATTTCATTGGATAGATTATAAATGAATGTGATTTCAATCTACTTGATTACTCAATGTTTCATCCACTAGAGATCAACTGATTCCGTTAATAAACTCACATATCACAGATAAATTCACAGATCAGGCTCGACTTGAAAATTTAATATCGACATTCCAAATTAGGGTTGCCGAACCACAATCTAAATTACTTAAGAAAAAATACTGGCCTTTAAGGCAAACACATTAAGGTTTTTTCTTCCCTCCCTTATTTATCACATTTAACTGCGTTGCCAACGCAACTCACAACAAAGGCTAATTAATAAGAGATACTGTTTTAAACTAACACCACCAAAACTTCTAAGGTAAACAATACCCTTTTTACACCCATGGTGTACACAATAAATGACAATTGTTATTCCCCTTTCTTCCAAACATAATGATACACAATTAGGTTTTTTCATGATAGTCGCCCAAAGAAATTCTTTGATGACAGATAAAACACAAAACCGTTAATTCGTTTCAGCATAAAATAATAACCAAAAAATCATGCAGGGCAACTCCCACGACGCGTTTCTTGATACCAACAGATACCGTAGAAATTTTAATATGGGGCATCTCGCTTTGTTAACAGCTTGTAACAGTTAATGAAACGTGACAGACTAAGATGTGGGTATTTGAAGATGGCGATATATCGGCCTGTGAGGAAATCGAAGTCTGTGAAGAAAAGAATGGTTGCTATTTTTTTACCGTGAAGAGAATTGCGCTTGCGTGGTGCTAGAAAATTGCATACATTCACCGCAAAGTGATATAGAGAACAACGTCTGCTTCAGGCCCTTCGTGCCCTCACAAGCATCTGCACGCTCAAGATCCAATGGTTAGTTCTTTCGCCAAGACAATGTCCCTGCGTTCCAGCCAAAAATTTGCAACAGTACTCGTATTTGGAAAGAATTAAAATACATAAGCTTGTGCTCCCTCAATACCGTGCCGATCTTGCTCCATGTGACTTTGGATTGTTCTCTTACGTGAAGAATAAGCTGAAAAAGAGGTGATTCGCAAACGATGAGGACCTTTTTGAAGGCGTAGGCTGAGGAGTTCTCCTAGCTTTTGGAACAAATATGGAAGAATTGCTTTGATGATTGCTTTTCAAGGATGCAGAAGTTAAGGATAGTCCTTGCTTCTACTATCTGAAATTTTTAAGGCACATTCAGCTTTGGCCTCCCAACACTAGGAAGTCAAGTACCTGAAGCCCCGTCCCTCGTGTATTTTCGACTCTTCCTACAGTATTTGCGCGTTCATGTGTTAAAACTCGTAACAAGAAAATAGTGAGAACAATAAAAAACATTAAAAAAACAGTTCAATTTAAAAACCCGTATTCGTATGTCTGGAACGACCCTCTTTCATAACTCCCATGGCAGTGGGCCAAATCGGCCCAAACTAAATGGTGATGAAGGACTTGCCTAATGCAATATAAATACATTAAACAGTTTGGGAAATAAGAAGGGTAGACACAGAAGGGCATGATAAACTAATAAACAGTCTCGTGTTCTGCTATTTAATAAATACAGGGTGAGTCTGAAACTTGTCACAGACTTTTAGGAGAGGTAGTATGGATGATTCTAAGCAAAACAGTTCATATGAATATAGGTCCGAATTTGAACGATAACTGAGATATGAACAGAAATAAAAATGCCACCACTAAGATCAACAAGTTAATAACTCACTTTCTACAACATCTAGGATGATGAAATTTGGGAGAATAATAGGCAACCATATTGATGGAAGACTTAGTGCGGACATCCGATCAACACGGGGCACGTGTCGGTGGTGCCATCCCACTACGCAACCATCACTGGTCCTGATAATTAATTAGAGAGTCATAATAGAAGTTCATGTGATACGTTGTTACACATTTGTTAACTCGAAAACTATTAAAGAAAGAGAAAAATTTCCGATTGCTACCCTATAGAGCAACACCACATTAGAATAAAAACAATTTTTAATCACGCCCTTCCCCTTGAAAAATTTTGAGAAAATGGGCGAGAAAGAGTCACTCAAGGTCAGGTTGGGCTGGCCAGGTTGGCTTCACTGCAACTCAAATGTGTTAGAAACCTCAGCCAACCTAGCCAACCCAACCTAACCTTGAGTGTCATTCTCGCCCATTTTCTCAAAATCTTTCAAGGGCGAGAAAGACACAATGTGATTAAAAAATCTTTTTAGACCAATGTGGTGTTGCTCTACATGGTAGCAATAAGAAATTTTTCTCTTTCTTTAATAGTTTTCGAGTTAGCAAATGTATGACCTTAAATTTGGGGGTCAAAGACAAATTTGAGCGCGGCAATGAATTCCCCATCTCCCTATCTTATATATAAAATGCTAAATCCTCCTGCTCCGTGCCCGTTTCCATAGTGACGAGCAACAATACAAGTTTCATTGTTTCCAACAAATGAAAAAACACTGATTGTTAAAATCCAAAAATCACAGCCGACGAAAAAGATTATTAAAAAATTTTACATTTTTGGTAGGCTACGGTTCAAAAATATATTGTCGTCATATATTTAACTATATACATCTATTGACATTTAAAAATAGCACATTAAAATAAATAAATAAATCAAATTAAATTCCAATTAAGTAATTTTAATTCATTACATGCATTCTTATTTTTTTAATTTAAAAAAAATAATAACATTCATATAAAATGTTTTGATTAACAATTCAAATCAAAAATACACCGTTTGTAATTTCGAAAGTTTGTCTGCCTGAAAATTTACTGTTGTCCCAAGCATATTGCAACACACGGTGTATTTCTATCGCTGCCAGTTTAGTTTTTATTGATTTTTTAAATATCCCGGTCATTTTTGAAAAACCCGGTATGTGTATAATTAATTTTTTTAGTTTTAAAATATAGTGGTCCTGCCCCCCAGAAACGGTCTGCCGAGAAATA
>JAHWFO010052911.1:23955-45040 GCA_023313115.1 Rhysida immarginata | reverse complement strand
GCTTCTCTCTCTCTCTTCTAAGCATTGCAACGTGACTTTCGTTCGCCCCCCCCCCACATTTCTCTCTCTCTCACTCGCGTCTCAAGAGAAACGGGAGAGGCGGGGGGGGGGGGGGAGACGATTTCCCGTCCTCTGCTATCATTTTATTTTCCTTAAATAAAATACTAATTCACTATATTAATGGACTTACAACTAGAGAACTAGAGTTATCTATAAAATAATTTAAATGATCGCGGTTGAGTGATCGCCTCTGATGCCCGAGGGCGCAGGTTCGATCGCGGGCGAGGACGACGAATATTTTTCAGGGGGGAATCCTGAGATCACGCACTTCCTTCGGCAGGGAAGTAAAGCCGTTGGCCCCGTGCAGTGGTTTGCCGGCTACACGTTAAAGAACTCTTGCAAGGCAAAATTTTTGGCCCCTATAACGCCGTCCTGTTATGATCATAGTAGTTGAAAGGGACGTGAATACCAACCGATCAATTCATTGTGATATTTCTCCAGAATATCACAAAACGATAATTAAAGATGATTAAATTAAAACCACCACTATTATTAAATAAACTTCAAAATAATTTAAGCAATGATTGGGAAGTCTTGACTACATAATATAAAAATTGCCTTTAATCATTGTTTCATGATAACGATTAAAATCAATTATTTATTAAAGTTTAAAATCTTGAGGTGAAAATCAATTAAAGAAATCAATTAAATTAAAATTATTTCGACGATTTTTGTTGACAATCCTATAGGATGAATCAGAAATCTCCCCACTACACTGTCTTTTGCGCCATCTGGCGAGCAAAGAAAAAACTGGATCAAACTTTGCTATAGTGACGTCACGCGACTTTCCAACCTGTGTAGAAAAAGCCTTGTTGTAACTGGCGACGGAGTGTCCGGATAATAATTGGTAGATAATGTACGAGGCTGAGTCAAATGAAAACCGGAAAACCGCTGTAGAAAATCGAAAACCACACCCATTGCGATCAGACCCGGTACGCATGCGCGTGGACTCTCCCGCCATTAACTGGCGTTGGTCCCGCCCGTGCACAGAGTAAAGAAATAACATGTGACTCAGGGCGTCATACGGGCGTTTCCAATATGGCGGCCCCTCTGTTGGAATGCACCCAAGACGAGCAGCGTGGAGTGATCCGTTTCCTACACAGTGAAGGCACGAAACCAATAGAAATCCATCGACGCATGTTGGCACAGTATGCTACTGCATGTGTATCGCAGACTCAGGTGTACGAATGGTGTAAGAAATTCAGCAGCGGCACAACAAGTTTGGCGGACGCGCCGAGGCCAGGCCAAGCACATCGTCTTGTGATAGCCGAAGAGATTGCAGCGGCGGAGATGATTCTGCGGGATAGACGGGTCACCATCAATGACATTGCAACGGCACTGCAGGTCAATCTGGGCTCTGCTCAGCATATTGTCCATGATGAGCTGAGATACCGGAAAGTGGCCGCAAGATGGGTCCCTCGTCGGCTGACGCCCGAAACGAAGGAGAGGCGAGTCGATGCCTGCTAGGAGCTGCTGCGCCGCAACGAACTTGAAGGTGACACCTTTTTGGAGCGGATTGTGATTGGAGACGAGTCCTGGGTCCATCACTACCAATCACAGATCAAGCGCTCCAGTAAGGAATTGGAGTGACCAGTGCCACCTATAGTGAATTGGAGCGTGCCATTGTGAAACCTGCTATACGCACCAAGCGCCGCGGACTCCTT
Source organism: Rhysida immarginata (assembly GCA_023313115.1). Classification (NCBI taxonomy): domain Eukaryota; kingdom Metazoa; phylum Arthropoda; class Chilopoda; order Scolopendromorpha; family Scolopendridae; genus Rhysida; species Rhysida immarginata. Next base: position 43,316 of record JAHWFO010052911.1, on the reverse strand, counting down.
TCAACAGGAGTTCTTATCCAGCATGGCAACGCGCGATCTCATACGGCTCGTGCGACCGTGACGACTATCGAGGACTTGCATCTGGAGTGCTTCCCCCATCCTCCTTACTCTCTCGCCCTTGCCTCCTCCGACTTCCACATCTTTGGCTCACTAAAGGATTCCTTAGGTGGCCACAAGTTCGCGACCGACACGGAGGTGAAACAGTCGGTGCATGAGCGGTTGCACGCGCAGCCAAAAGTTCTTTTTTTCCCGAGGTATCCTTGCCCTCCCTACTCGGTGGCGGAAATGTATCGAAAATCAGGGGACTATATTGAAAATTAGTTTATTTGTTCTAATTCTGTCTGTAATAAAGGAGCTGTAAAAATATTTTCCGGTTTTCATTTGACTGACCCTCGTACTTGTACTTTATCAATTCGTATGTGTAAATTCCGTCCAATCTTACTTCAATAATTGAGTTCCATTTTAATTATTTTTTTAAAAATTCAAACAGTCGTTTATTACCGTATTCATTCAAATGCAAGCCCTTTTTTTCGATTTTTATGCGCCGGAATAAAGTTGTTTAAATTCGAAGGTGAATTTAAACTTTAACCTTAAATGAACTATGGTATTGCTAGAATCGATAGTAGCTTGTTTTGGAAGGAATAGAGTATTTAATACTTTTTCTTAATAAAAATATCTAAGAGATTTAAATTAGCTATTTTTTATAGTCGAAAAACGCCTTATAGCTGTCTTATAGCTCTAGTATAACGCAGCCATAAAAAGTCAGTAAATACTTGCTCATGCCAATAAGTTTCTTTTTTCCGTGATAAATTTTTCTCATCCTTACGTATTTCATTTCAAGAAAAACACCTACATAAATATATAATAATACAAGTGAAACATGTCAGTCACAACGAATTTTCCTCAATCTCAAACTCCTTTCATGTTTACGCTAGAGAGCTTTACGGAGTGCTTCCCACACTATTCCTATTCAAAGAAATTCTGTTCACAGACAAAAAACAAGTGTTTTCCAAAATACATTTGGAGGCAGCTGTCAATAAATATCGTGCATGATGCCTGTTAAATATCACTTCATATCTGTCTTCATTTATACCGGAAAAGTTTTTTTTTTATGAAAATCGTAAGAATACAAACGTGTCTTCTCCTCTCCCCCCCCCCTTTCCCCAGGTGTTTTGTTATTTTATTGAAGTATATATATTTTTAATTTCACGTGTCATACACATGCTGAGCATGGAAAAAAGTTTCCCGTATTTTATTGGTTAATTGATTTCTCTAAAAAAATTTCTTCTCACATTTTCTTTATGTGAAAAGCTCAGCCTGTAAATACGCCATCCAGTTGCTATATAATGTTTACATTAAATTTTATTTTGCAAAGAGCCAACATCGATATGAGAACAATTGGTAAAAATAGAATAAAAGAATGAATAGAATTAGGCCAACATTGGAATTCTTCATACATTTCGCATGTATCCGCCCCTGAACATAATTTTATGTAAGTAAAGTCACAATAACTTAACAGGATTAATAACTGAAAAAAAAACATACAGAGCGTTTTAAAAATTATGCACAACCAGACTGACTTGCCCGGCGTTGCTCGAGCTGTTTGTCGATGAAATTTTGCAATATCCAAATTTGAATATAAATAAGAACACATGAAAAATCCTTAATAAAATATATATTCACTTTGGAAAAACGAAAAGAATTCTTTAAAATGCTTGCACAGGAATTTTGTGTCCAATTGAGTTTACTCAGGAAAATTCGACCTTGCATCCTTAACATTTGAAAATATAAAAGAAAGGCTATGAGTATTGATTTATTTCTGTCTATTTAAAAAAAATACTTCATAGACGGATTGAGAGAGTTGAGAAACTCTGTGTACAACCTCATCAACATGAGGTCACAGAGCTCAGAATCATTTCCTGAATGTGGTTGTTTTTACTGACAGCATCAGTTTTAGCAGCAAAGATTACCCTCTCACAAAATTAGTTGATCTTGGTAATTTTCGAATATGTTTATATAAACATTAGCTATGTAGTGTTTGTTTATTGCGACGAAAGCGACTAGCCGTCACTACGAATCACGATGTCGTGAAAATCGTCAGCCCGACGATTACAAACGACTTCGTGAGAGCGACTGCTTTCAAGCGGGTAATCGACAACAGTGAAGTATGCTTTCTAATGCTCGAAATAAATAACGAAATGATAAAACAATATTTTCACTAAGTTAGTTTTCGTAATGATCCCAAACCTTATTTGTACGAATGTTCTGTTCTGTTAACTAATTCTTTCGTTTGTAATAAAGACATTGGTTAAAACGCCGATCGCCTTCTCTAATACTAATCCCGCAGAAGGTGACGATGATTTTAGCTCGTCGCCTTCGGTGGGCGACGAAGCATAACTGTCAGCGTGACTGACAATTGCAGACGGAAGTTGTCAATCTGACGAGACTAAACAAACGCAGTTATGTTAACTTCGTCGCTTTCGTCGCATTAAACAAACTTACCCTATAACTTCTCTAAAGGAAGTTACTACATTACAAAAACCATCTATCTATATATATAAAGAAGGATGTTTGTGGGTCTGTTTGTCTGTGGGTCTGTATGTTTTTTATACAAATCTACAGTTTTATTCCGATCTTGATAAAATTTCGCATACATGACCTTTAAAGCATGAGGAAAGTCACTGTCTACCTCAGATTTCGGAAAAATAATAATTATTGATAAAAAATCGATATTCATGGTTATAGCAGGGCATATTAATGAGAAATATCGCATGACCAACAATGCAAGACAAAGTTTTTGCAACAATGGTATCAACACGCAATTCACAAACACTCTGCACGGACCAACAATATATATCTCATGACCAACAATGCAAATAAAAGTTTGTGCAACAATAGGTATCAACAATGGTTTCAACACGTAATTCACCAATAACAATGAGCTCAAAATGATGATGCAATGATAAAGCAATCCTTTCCAAGAATTATAACAATGAACATAAAATGATGATGCAATATGGATAAGTTTCAATTTGTAACAATGCATAGAATTCCTGTTATTCAGGCTTTTCTTAGAAAAGAGAGTTCTTAGTACTTAACAATTTCTTGAAAATCTTTAAAAATGATCAGTAAATGGAGATAATGGAGAGTTAGCAGACTATTGAGAAAGAGTGGAAAGACGACAGAGGAAGCACTCCTTTAGCTCCGTGATGTATTGAGCAAATGGGAAGCAAGTAAATAGAAGAATCGGCGACCGCTAGACTGCACAAAGTGATGAATGGCCAAGTTTTGCTTCAACACATCGAGAGAAGAGCGGAAATTGCAACAACACTAAGTATACACCTGAGGTAAGATTACGTGAGTAAGAAATTATTTAGACTAGCAGTGGCATCCTTGGAGAGGTCCAGCCATTGTGAGCCTTTAAAAAGATTTTTTTCGATTTTTCATTAAGAATTTTTACTGTATTAATTCTAAGCATTTTCATGTGTTTATTTTTAAGATATTGCAAAATTTAATTTAAATTTTTGAGACTGTTCTGTTTACATCCAAGTGTAATTATCCCGGGCAACGCCGGGTACCTTTGCTAGTATACAAATAAATTTTCTCCAGTTATTACCTCATTAGGGAATATACAGTCTAGTGCATAAAGGTTTAGACTTAAGTTCTAGTTGAGCACGTGAATAGCAAATCCCAAGCATATACTTGCTACCCTATTTTCATTCAGAAGGGACAGGTCCAGTCTAATCTGCCTTGACTCTCAGTAAAAGTAGATGCACCTGATTTTGCAACCGATCAACTTCCGGTAAGCTCAGTTCCTACGGAGCAGGTAGAAACCTTTTTCACTAGACTATACCTTCACCTTTTCAGTCAAAGCTTGAGCAACCGCACGCCCTAGAAGTTGTATTCTTTTATTCTTTAATTCTTTAATTTTTTACGTCTCTCCAAAGATTTTAATAAAAAATAATAATGATTTTTATTTATTTATTTAGTAATTTATTTATTTATTTATTTATTACTTTTTATAACCATTTCCCTTAAAACGTGAATCATTCAGGCAAGCATCGTAGCTGAGGAAAAGACACCCTGGCACTGGAAAGTTACCTGATCTTCTTAGTCGAAGCAACAATATAACCATCATTGTTTCCATCTTGCATTTCAGTAATCAGTATTTTTTCGTTTGTTGGATACAATGAAGGTTACATCGTGGCTTGACCAAAATTACTCTTACTACAAATTGCGAATCTCCATGTTAAGAGTTTGGCACTATGCACGCTCCTCTCACCAGGAGCGCTGAAAGTCAGTCGAAGTTAGAGTCAATTTATAAGAAGAGTATCGCAATCGTCTTTAAACCATTTTGAGTTTAATTCTTCTCTGCATACAAAGGGCAATATGGAGATTACGTTGTTTTGTGAATATTTTTTCAAAGTATTCACGCCGCATTACGAGTAAAATGTTATGTTGTAGTATTTTACGATTTGTAAATTCACTTAATACATGATAAATAGGTTTTTTAATATATTTAACGTGGTAAAAATAAAAGATAACTTTAGTGCTCAAATTAAATTGTTACATCACTTCTTTTTTTTTTTGGTCATCAATAACAAAATATAATCTGTATTTCGTAACTTATAAAATTTCATAAATTTAATATTTAATTCAAATGAATGTAGAAAGAATTTTAGGAAGGATTGGTTTTTCACCGTTCTTCTGTCCAGCTGAGCAATGGTCCTCAGGGTAACATTCTGGAATGACTGTAGTTCACTCAATATGGTTTTACAGATAGTCGCCCACGCAGGCATGCCATAGAGGAGTATGGTCCGGATAATCGATTTGTACAGAAGTAGCTTGTTGTCAATGCTGAGGTCGCTGTTGCGACCCATGAGAGCTATGATACTGTACTTAGCCCTCTTCGCTTTGTTCAGAGCATAGGACATATGCCGGTTCCATGAGAGTCTTGAGTCAATGATAACTCCCAGATACTTGTAGTTGTCCACCCAGTCCAGTTTCTTATTGAACAGAACAGGAGAATCTGGGGGACGCTTGAGTTTCCTATTGAGGTACAAGCCTTGCACTTTCCGACGTTAGGGTTCAACTTCCAGCAGTTAAACCACTCTTCAAACCGCTTCGAGGCGCACTGCAGCCGAGTGATAACGTGAGCCGGCTCGTGTGCCCATGTCATAATGACAGTATCATCAGCACAAAAATACAGATTACAATTATCGGGTTTCGGGAAATCATGTACAAAGTAATTAAATAGTAAAGGCCCGAGTAAAGAACCCTGAGGGACACCGGCCTTTACAACACGGGGCGTGGAAAGATTTTCTTCAACTTTGGCTTGATAGGAACTGCCGTCAAGAAAGGATTTCACCAACAAAATCAAATCGGCAGGGAACCCGTCTCTGATCATTTTGTAGACAAGGCCCTCATGCCACACATGGTCAAAAGCTTTACTGACATCGAGAAATACCACCCCACAGTACCTGGACAGGTTCAGGGGGGTGCTCAGGTCTTCAACGAGCCTCCATATCTGCATCGGACAAGAGTGGGCAGCACGAAAGCCAAACTGCTCTTCCCGAAAAAGGTCATTTGCTAGACAGTGGTCTTGAACTCTGACGAGAATCGTTTTCTCCAACACTTTGGACATCGTGAGTAACAGGCTAATAGGTCGGTAACTCGCCGGAATCGCAGGATTTTGCCCCTGCTTGGGGATACTCAACACAATAGATTGCTTCCAAGCCACAGGGAAGTAAGAAAATTTCCAGCAGACGTTAATGATATTAGTGAGATAGTCAATAAAGTTCTTCGGGAGATTTATAAGGGCGTTATTACTCACCTTGTCTCTTCCTGGAGCCTTCTTCTTTTCTAGTTTACTTATGATGGTGGCGACCTCTCCAGCCTCGATGCTGTTCTTCGTTAAATGCTGTGGGACTTCATCAAAGTTAACAATACCTTCTTCCACACGCTAAGACATGATTTGGCTCTCGAGCTTATCGTTGGTAGGAGTAACAAACTGCATTTCCAGTGAATCTGCAATGACTTGGGCCTGGTCCTGATCAGTTTGCACATAGTCACCTTGTGGTGTACGGAGTGGAGGAAGCGTAACATTCTTCTTCTTCTGTAAAGCTCGTACCATACTCCAAATGGAATTGTCGCGTGCCGACAAGCTTTTGAGTTTTTCATTCCATCTAGCGTCGCGAAGCTCTTTTATCTCCTCTTGAACTCTTCGCACTAACCTGTTGTACTTGGTTTTGAGCCAAGGTTCACGATAGCGTTGCCATAGTCTACGGGTCCTGTTTCTTTCAGCAATTAGGCGTTGGATTCCAGGAGTGAGTTGGATTCGATGAGAAGGTTTATTCTCTGATGGATACTTACTAGCTTCTATGGCACTGTTAATACATCTGGTGATGTCATCAACAAGTTGATCGATGTCCTCTGCACAGTAAGCAACTTCAGGATGGTAGCCATAGTCCTTAAGAATATCTTCTTTGTAGAGCTTCCAGTCTTGATGATGTACGAGTTCCTCTCGGAAATTTATGCCAACATTGTCAAAGTTCAACGCCAAAGGCTTGTGGTCAGAAGAAAGGTCATCAATCGTGAAGATATTGTACGGTTTGAAGAAACCCTTCAAGAGCGAGATGTCCAAAACGTCACTACTAGGGGAGTGGTCGCAGTAGTAGGTGTCCTCCACAGGTCCAGCAGCGATGTTATTATCTCTACCTTGTATGTACCTATAGAGAATCATGCCGTTGTAATTTTCCAGCTTGGGTGTTTGGCATTTAGGTCACCAGCCAGGACGACTGGATTGTCACCACTGAAGAGTTCATCAAGCTCGCAAATGTCAAGATAATGTTTAGGTGAATTGTAGAGCGCCACGAAATTCACTTCACCACGGGAGACGTCATTGATAATGATGGAGGCCGATTCCATACCTGCATAAGACTTGGATACTAATTCTTGGTGTTGAATTCCCTTCTTAATGATGATCGTAGCGCCCCCAGACGCACATCTTGCAGCACTTGAAGCCATTCGATGCTTACGGTACACACAATAGCCAGGTAGCTTGAAGTCTTGGCTTGGTTTGAGGTGAGTTTCACAGAGGAAATCAACGTCGATTTCTTGCTTTATCAGAAAGTTGTGCAACTCGATACGCTTTCGGGGAATGCCCCTAGCGTTCCATATCACGCACCGAAGTTCATCTTTGTTGATTACAGTATAACGTCGTGCAGCCATACTAAAATTAGTTGGTCGTAAGGAGCCCACTCAACTGTGGGTAACTTTTGCCTAGATTAGAAAACAGATGAAAGATACGTTACATACCTGGTAGGTCGTTGATGTTTAGGCCTTTATCTTCCGGCGTAGACACAGCGGCAGCATAGGATTTGCCTGCTGTCACTTTAGAACTAGACATCCTTTGAACCTGGAGGTATTTTGGACAATAAGAGGGCGACGAAAAATAATGCAACATATTTGTCGTCCTATTATCTCCTATTTGTCCTGGCCTATCCCAACACGTCTTACTGTTCCCTATGCCAACTATATATAAAGGCGTACTTTAGTACTTTTTTCATTCCCCTGTTTTCTCCAGACGGTACTACTGTTGCTACTACAGACCATGATAAAGCTCAATCAATTTATCACCCCAATTCCAGATACCCCTGACGGAGAGTATGCAATCAGCGAGGTTCGCGATGTGTGCTCCAATTTTTATGAGGGTCGGCGTGCTCCTATAGAGCGATCAATCTACCCGATGGAAATTGTCGAGATCATCAAGAAACTGAAGAATAAGAAAGCCGCTGGAATGGATGCCAACACAAATAATGCACTTAAAAATCTACCTTCCAACCTGATTCTTGACATCGTTAGACTAATTAATGACTGCTGGAAACTCGGATATTTCCCTACTGGCTGGAAGGAATCGATTATCCTAAGCATTCCTAAACCAGATCTTAACCCTTCATTGCCTGCAAGTTACAGGCCCATCAGCCTTTTACCACTATGTCTAAGGTTCTAGAGCGGACAATTCTTAAAAGGTTCAATGAATTCTGCTCTGCCAATGATCTTATTCGTGATGAGCAGTTTGGTTTCCGTACGGACCACTCCTGCCAAATGCAAATATGGCGGTTTGCTGTCGATGCAAAAAACTCTCTTAACAAGTCTCTATATGGTGGCATTATCTTCCTAGACATTTGCAAGGCCTTCGACCAAGTTTGGCATGATGGTGTCATTTATAAAATGATAAAATTTGGATTTCCAGATGACCTTATCATGCTGGTGCGCTCTTTCCTCTCAGACAGGTCTTTTCGAGCTAAAATTGGTGACTCCCTTTCCCAGTCATGTGTGGTTAAAGCCGGTGTCCCACAGGGATCAGTTCTGGGACCAGCCTTGTTTAATTTTTTTATCCAGGACTTTCCAAACCCGACAAGTGTAAACTGTACTTCTACGCTGATGATGCGGCCATCTTAACCTTTGCCCGTGTTCCTGCCCATTTTTGTCTGCTTGCAGAAAGCGCTGCATCTCTACGAAAAATGGTTCAACAGATGGAGGCTGAAGTTAAATGTTGGCAAGTGCAAGGCTATGTTCTTCACAAACAAACGCAGAAACCCTCCAGGATTGCTTACCCTGTACGGAAATAAGCTCGACCTTGGTGTGATGATCGATTCTAGGTTCACCTGGAATCAACATGTTTCCCACGCGCTGAATAAGGCAAAGAGGGCCAAATTCAGTCTGACCGCGTTGCTCGGTCGTAACAGTGCTCTTGACATTGATAACAAGCTGCTCGTCTACAAAATGATCATCCGCACGATCTTGCTTCATGGTATGCCAGCTTGGGCTTCTGTGTGAAAACAAGGTGGAAGGAGCTGCAGACATTCCAAAATATTACTCTGAGAGCAATTGTGAAACTTGATCGTAGAGTAGCCAACAATAATGTCGTTCATGAGGATCTAGGGATGACGCATATTGGCAAGTTTGTACAGGATACGATAACGACTATGCTCCCGAAGATGCTTAATCACAGGAATCAGTTGGTGTCTGAAATTCACAACCCTTCTGACTACAGGAAACGCTTAAAACATCGCTTGCCCAGCCTTGTCCTGGAAGTTAATTTTGACGATATCAGGAATGTTATCTTCCCCGATTTTTGGATAGCCTAGTTCGCCCCTGGCTCCCCCCCCCCTTTCTATGACAATCTTCAATCAACCTTTTTATCCCCAGAATGAGGGGAATATTCTTCAATCATCTTGAGGAGGACCTTCGGGGTTTTTTCAGGCTTCTCACCTATCTCAGTGTAATTCCCCTGGTCTATACATGTGACGAGTGAGTTTGGGAGCGCTGTTTCAGTACCACTCGCATTGTTTCTTCCACTCACTGCTCGATTGTCGATTGTCGACTTTTTTCATAACTTCAGGATAATTCTCTAATATTCTAATTGTCTTTAGAGAATTATCCTTTTTGCTTTGATAAAGGATAGTCTCTATCCGAAACGTCAGCTTTTTATTTGATTTAAAGTTGATTTTAATTTCAACTTCTAGTTTTATTTTGATTTTACTTATTATTTATTAATTATTTTGTTAATTGTTAATTATTATTTTATTTTTCATTTTTATTTAATAACTATTATTTATTATATTCCAAGGTTTTTGTGTCTCGTCCTTTTCTCTTATAAATATCCGTTCTCTATAAAAGGGATGAGATTTCTATCTTAATTTAAATCCAATGTAACTGAAAACCACGTCTCGTCACCATAATTTTAGTGATGACGTATTCTGTAACGCATTCTGATTGGCTGCTATCGCTTGACTAAGTTGTCGTTGATCTAGTCAAAGGAAATTTTGCATTGACTAGAGTCAACGGCGATTTGTTCCATTCACCCAACTTAGTAAGCGAAAACAGTCACTATTGACTAGATCAAGGGTTTTCCGTTGAATAAATCGCTACGTGTTCGCCCCGCTTTAGCTTGGCTACAATGTGGACAGAATCCAGAAAACATAAAACTGACCCACTTTCAGGATGAATGATGCTTAAATGCATAGAGAACCATGGCTTATTAAGCAAAAGGGCAGTTCGGGAGTCAGCTTGAACTGCATTAAGCTCAGAAGATCGCCCTTGTTGAATCATCATGGAACGCATAGCTTTAAGTAACCTGTGGTCGCCATCTGATGCAAAGGAAACTACTGTTATGCCCTTTTCCTATAATTTTTTTAATTGTGTTCCAACGTTCAATAACTTGGGAAAAATTGAATTTGTTATCTGTCCCAAACATAAGCAAGCAAACAGGAGGAACTCCTTTTTTAGGGGTTGTACCATAACTGTATACACATTTGATGATTTATTATTGTTAAGCATATACTGCCTTACATCTTCAAATGAACTAAAAGGATAACTTCCACATTACGGCAAGCCGCTTTTCATTATCGGCAGCACTAATCCTACACACTGGTTTGATGAACTATCATAGCATACCTTTTCCTCTATTTCTGTAGCATCTTCAGATAATACCACCCATTTATGCTCAACGTTGTAACACTCTAAATGGTGTAACAAGTGTAGCACTCTCAATTCACCTTCTACAACTGTTTCAGAAGATGCCATGACTCTTTATATTTGTCGTACACTAGGCAGGGCTGAACCAAAATTTTTTGAGATGAACTCATGACAGTGCCTGCCTCCCCAAATGAACAACAATTGTGAGAAGTTTTTCACTATTTCATCATGTCTGAATTGGCTTCCTTTTTTGCAAACTGAATTATTTTCAGCATTATAAAGTAATTGTTTCAAAAACTGCGAAACGTTGGGTTCATCATTGATTTTTTCAGAATTCTCATCTTCATCATGATAAGTTGTAGAAGGTGTTCCAGCTGAGCCTTCAATATTAAGTTTTCTTTGATTATTCTTTCAATTCCTTCGATAATATAAAAATATTCTGTTATCTTGTGTTGACCAATAGCACTGCGTAAAAATGACAACCCCTTTCGATATGTTCTTGACCATTTTGAGTCTCGCTTTGAGTAGTAGTTCCCAGGTAATGATCTAAAAATGAAACACATAAACCTTAACTTTCAAAAACAATTTTCCTTTAACAAAATTATATGTATTGGCAACAATACATAAGGATAAGCTACCTACTGAGAACATTCATCAATTAAGTCCTGATACATTTGTTTGTTCAAAAAATGATGGACTTGTTTCTTTATCTAAGTCTACATTGACAAACCTTAATAAAATAAATACATGTATGTGTAGTAAATAAATAAATATATATAAATATTTGTATGTGTGTATGTATGTATGTGTGTATTATGGACTGGAAAAATGCTAATGAAGATGACTGTGAAACCTACTTTGAGAGGGCATCATTAGCGCTCTGTGCTGTGCTTGAAGACTGTTGATCAGTGCATGTCTCATACGTGGTATCTATAAAGGATATTAGTGCTTAACACAAACATATTCTAATATAGCTAAGTATAATTTAAAATAAAGCACTTTCAGCATTGCATGCGTACATGGAGTAGATAGAACTTCAAATTCACTGACAGTGTTGCATTTCCGTTCTATGATAACAACTGTAATAAAATTAAACCACATGAATATACATGAGAAGTCTGCTGTTAAACATAGCTGATGCATGATTGCTTACATGGATGTGCTGTAGCAAGGGTTGTCTGTAACAAAAGAGTTTTCATTCGGCTTTTCTTCAAATGTTACACTGTTTCATAACATATCGTGTATAGTTTGAAACGGGGATTGAGTCATTTTTCTTCAGTTCACTCAGTATAATCACCTTATTACACAATAAGCATGTTACACTATGATGTTTCGTTGGATTACACGTAACATTGTAATGTTCACCAAGTTTGAAACTTTTCACTAGCTCTGGCTGTAACTGACACCATTTTCCGATGTTTTGGTAATTTTTTCCATACTTCACTTATTTTCACTTCAAGTGTTTTATTCCTTTTTAATGGTGCATAACTTCTACAAAACCGTGCTGCGATGAATTAATATAAGTGGGCAGAATAGCAGCTCAGTAGGAGATTCTTGAATGTTTTTTTTTCGAGATGATTTGATTCTGAATTGTTTAATGTCTCTTACAGTTTTTCTGATAAGATAGATATGTCCAGGAGATAATTCAAACTTTTCAGGTGTTTCAAGATCAAGTCCAAACACAAGCTTCGCTACATCCGATTGGTTTTTCTTTAAGGAGGGACCTTTCTTCTTTAAGTATTTTTCTATTAATGTGATATCTTCGAGTTCAAATGAATCGTAGCCAGCCATTTGTAAACAAGATTGAATCTGCTGTGGTAAGTTTGTAAAACATGAAACAAAATAATCATTTTCGCTGCAATTTTCAGACATTTTCACGAGCACATATCATACATTGGCTCTCTACGCGTTGGTTTCGGTTTTGGTTTTTGTCACCATAGCAACCGATGAGCGTTGCTGAAAAGTGTAAACGCGAAACACAGGGCGGAGCCAGAGCTCGCCGGAGCGACTGGCAGACAAAGAAGGCCGCTAGGAAGTCCTTATACCATCGAATTTTTTGTGATTTTCAAGGATTTACTTTAATTTTTAAAGATTTCTTTTGTGATTTACTTTGATTTCCTTGATTTGCGTTGATTTCTGTGATTTACATTGATTTCTATGATTTACATTGATTTCTTTGATTTTCGTGATTTCATGATTTGGAAACCAGAAATCATACGGACGTACGAGATTTATGGCTAGTGACGGATCCCTCGATTGAATCAGTTAGCAATTTCGCTTCTCGTTCTCCCTATTCCCTGAGTTAACGTTCTTTTTGGGATTTTCAAAATGGAAAAATTAAAAGGACAAAGATAGTTCCACCGTAATTTTCTATCTGCTAATTTCGCAGCAATGAGTTGGATCACAACTTAGTCAACCTAGAAGGGAAAAGAGAGAGAGAGAGAGAGAGAGAGAGAGAGATAGAGATAAAGTGAAAAAGTAAATAAATATTTTGATATGATTTAAAAGAGAAGCGAAACCAATCTACTCACGCCCTACCTTGTTGGAGAAGGAGCTGATTTCTTCTTGTGTCTGAAACTTGAATTCGGCTTAACAGGAAAAAGGGGAACAAGAAAAAATGTCAGCCCAAGAGCCGAAGACTGATGCAGCGTTGTTGGATTGAATAATTTCCGGAGATCTGGTAACGGTCTTTGTAAATAGGCCAGCTTTTACTCGGTGAGAGCTAATTTATCTGCCGCTATTCTCAAATTTTTCTCAGATTTTTGAGAAGTAACTCTATGGATTCGGCGAGGATGACAGAAAATAGCTACATATACATGTATAGAAGATTGTCTATCGTGGGAATCTAGATGTTAAGCTAAGGAAAAAAAATGGAAGCCTCTATCACCTTAAGCAAAAACGATCAGTGGTGTTTGGCGGTGGAAAAGATGAGGTAAACTTTAGGCATTAAGGATGGCGGGTCCTGACTAACTTACTGATAATATCCCTGTCACGAGACCTTTTCTTGTCCTATCCACCCCACCCTCACACTTATCTAACCCCCCACCCCCACCCTGTCGATCCGTCGTTTTGAGTACCATTATGACTGTCCCACTGGTGGAAACCTAGAGAAAAGAAAAAAAAAACAATAAGGTGATAAAAAAATATTGAAGGGCTTACTTAAAGATAGGAAAACAGATAAGCGAAAAATAATGATTGAACGGTCCATTGTTTATTTGAAATTGTTCGGATGAAAGACATCGCCTGTTCCGCTAAAACGACCGAGATGAAAACGAAAGACGACATCTGCAAAGTAGAAAAGTAGATTAGAAGTTAACCCAGATAACGGTGAACTTTGATAAAGTTTGCGACAAAAAACAGAACTTAGTGAAAGTATAAAGTCTTACCTGAATCTGAAATCTTTGATTATTCTTCACGTTATTATTTCGTTTAAGTTGTTTAATACCGTTTTCTGATTTTATTTATTTTCGGAGGGTTAGCTGTGGAAAGTTCGCAGAACTGTTAATTTACTCCTACAGGGAATTTTAAAAAATAAGTGTAAGACGAGGAACAATTTGTTTAAGTTTCAAGAACGATTATTTGAGAGGTAGTTAAACGTAACGATTATTACGGCCACGTTTTTGTATTAATGCCTTTGATTGTTTATCTCTAAGTGTAAGGATATAGAATGTATGGAAGTTGCATTGTAAAGAAAATAAAAACCCTAATCTAATCTTACCAGCTTGCGTTGGGTTTTCTTTGCATAGGTTTAGCCAGTATAATAATTAGCGTTGTTTATTCTTCGGAATAGGAGAAGGATCGGGGAAGGGAAGATTCACTTTACGTAGGAAGGCGGGGAAGCTCTGGTCTTATGAGTAATTATGGTGTTACAGACAGTAGAGTACTCTGTAAGAATCCTTCACTTTTTCGGATTAGATTTGAATTTTTATAGAAAAGATAAATTCTTCTTTTGGATGAGAACTTTACCCCTTATAGACAAGAGAATTCCAAAACCGAGCAGAAGATGCTTAATCTATTTTTGATGTGGGATAGATAAATCTTTGAAGGCTTAAACAGAAAGGAAGTAAGATGTTTATTGGAGTGAACCTAATTTTTGTTGCCGAACCTAAAGATCGTCTGTGCGATCGAAACAAAATACAGGGTGATTATAAAGTCACGATACATTTTGGTTTTATTGCAGCAATTCCAGTATGCATCAACTAGATATCATACCAGGACACATTCTTAGTACATTTCAGTGAGTCACCCTTGCACATCCCGGCACAGCTACCAGAACATTGCGCAACATAGCCGGCGTAATGTCCTCCACCGCGGTTGTAGTCCGTTGTTTCAGCTGTGCAATGGTGGGTGATCTTGATCTGGTACACTTTGGACTTGATAAAACCCCACACAAAGAAATTCATGGGGGTCAAATCTAGGGACTGTGAAGCTCACAGTCTTGGCGAGCCCCGACCAATCCATCTGCCTGGGAATGCGCGATTCAGGTAGTCCCGAACGACATTGGCAAAATGGGGTGGTGCCCCATCCTGTTGGAACACAACGGTATCCAATATCCCATCATCTCCCACTGTGGCTCCAGGAATTGATCCAACATGTCGAGGACATTACACCGGCTATGTTGCGCAATGTTTTCCGGGCCACGGTAGAACGCTGGGAGCTGTGCCGGGATGTGCAAGGGGGACACACTAAAATGTACTAAGAATGTGTCCTGGTATGATATCTGGACATACTGGAATTGCTGCAATAAAACGGATTTTTCATCAAAATGTATCATGACTGTATAATCGCCCTGTATAATCACCCTGTATAATACCTACAGTATGAATTGAACTAAAAGGATTAGACTGAGCGTCTCAAATTGATGAAGTACTAGGTGGAGAGTTTTTAAAGATAGTTAAAGGAAATAAGAAAACTGACCATGGAGCCTGTTAAACGGTCCAAACTGTTAGCCTCATTGTTTTAACGCCGTGTGCCCGAGATTAGTCAGCGAGCACGCTCTGAAAGACTTATTAGCGTATTTACGGCTGGGAAGAAACCCGCTTGGGACTTTGGGATCGGTTTTGGAGAACTATTTGAATCAATTAAGGGGCCACCCATAAATTAAGGGGGAGGGAGGGGGTCAACAATGTGTGACATCTGTGACATGGGGAGAGGGGGGGGGGGGGACGAGTCATAACCTTCGTGACGTCACATGTATAAATATAAAGTATTAAAACTCTAAACTTCAACTCTAACTAAAAAATTAAAAATATTACCAACTTTATCAATATAATACGAGGGTGAATAAGAAGGTAAGTTACACTCTGAATTAGTAAAAACAAATGCAAGTTAAGATCCCATACACACATTCTGAGGAAACGTGCACTATTTATTTCACTTTTCTATATAATCAGCCAACAATTGTAAACACTTGTGTGAACGTCAAATTAACTTTTCCATGCCGCTACGGTAAAAATCCGCTCCAGCGTTTCTCAACCATGTCACAGCACACTCCCATAAGAAACGCTAAGCGTTCTGGGATTTCTTTAATTCTGATTCGTCAATCGTCCAGAATCATCTCCTTAACGCGGGCAATGTGCTCCGTAGTGTTGGATGAGGATGGTCTTCCTGCGCGGTATTCTTTTTTGTGATCAGAGTGACCATTAGCTTTAGTTTTAAGTGGAAAACTCTAGCTATAATATCATGCCTGTCATAAGACGCCTGTCCTGCAAGAAGTTCTTGGGAATATTTCTTTCCACTTTGGATTCGTTGTGAAAGTTGTGAAAAGATCAGGCCGCCGTCAAATCTGAGTGCCCATTTTCAAACTACTGACACCACTTCACAATTGCAGGATGAGAAATCATATTATTCCCGTAGACACTGCAAATTTTCTTATGGATTTTCAGTATAATTTAAGTCTTTCGCCCACAAAAAACGGACTGTTCCGCGAATCTCCAACTTGGATTGCACAAACAGTTTCTGCGCCACGACAACAATACTCTTGCGTACGCAGTAAACGCCTGAACACATTGCAATTATAGACATATAGGCAACATCCTTAAAAACAGCGAATGATATCGGCGTTCTTCGATCACAGATGGTCCTGAGTGTATCTTACTTTTTGATTCATCCTTTTATTATAAGGTATAAATTTGTTTGTATTACTTTTTAGCACGTGGCGGCCGCCTTTACCCTTAGGTCAGCACGTTGGCCGCCTTTGGGACGTGCCAGGGAAGTTCTTTGTTTGATAAACGATGACGATGCTATATGTTTGGATGAAGAAGATGTTGACACATCGAATGTTCCTAACATTATCCAAATCGAGAACGAAGAAGCTGCTGTGCCAGTCATAAATAATATAAAGAAATGGGTTCAAAGTCCATGGACACAAGATAGTTAAATTTTGATCGTTCATTTGATTGGTTATGTTTTGTAAATTTTCTAGAATGTTTGATTTATTGCTGATTTTATGAAAAAAGATTTTAAATAGAAATATATAAATAATTTTGGAAGTGCTGTTTTAAGTCAATAATTTCTAAATTTAAAATTGCAAAATATGTGACGTCACACTAGGGGAGCGGGGGGGTCACACAAATGTGACCATCTGTGACAAGGACGGGGGAGAAGTCCAAAAATCATGAAATTCGTGTGACTTAATTTATGGATGGTCCCTAAGAGATGGCTCTGCTCTACACCCCGACGTCACTGATAAGATGTAGAAGAATTTCTGAGTGATGTTTTGCCTCGATTTATCAAAGGAGCGGCAGACGAAGTCACGGAAAGATTGAATCGTATTCTGGAGAGGCAAGCGACTGTATTAGAAGAACTGTTACGTGAGCCCCAAGAAGATGTGCGCAAATACAGGCAGAGGCTTAATTTAGATCTTTACGACGGATATATGGACATTGGCGCATACTTAGCAAGCCTAGAAAGCTAAGCACTTGTGCATGAAGTGGCCACCCCTTTATTGCGTCGGATATTCCCCCCTTCTCGTCGAACCCCACTTAGCGCCGTGGGTAAGTAAAACTTCAAGAAATGTAGAATCATGGCCTGAAGCCAAGCAATGTTTAATGGGCCGATTCGGGACATCAAAGACCCAGACTGCTAGAAGAAAGATTTTATACACAAGAACACAGTACGAAAGTGAAAGCTTTCTAAAATTTTATACCGAATTGAGAAAACTAAACGTTAAGCCGGATTCACAATACGAGGGATTCCGCAACGGCAGAGCTTCGACGGCAAGAAATGACGTCACGGGAGCGCGGAAATCCGGCGGAAAACACGATAGAACCGAGCTCTACTTTTGCCAATCACGGAGAACTAAGTTTCTATGTCATCGCTACGTCATGTCCAACATCGAAAGTTTCTATCGCTTCTTTAATGGCTGCTCATGAGTAGATGAACTGAACGGCGATATGCCCATGCGTTTTGATAACAAAGCCCCAAAGTTCGCTAAGATTGCTGCGCTCTTAAACGATACTATCCAAACGCGTCGCCATCTTGGAGAGATTGTCAACATCACACAAAATGCATTGATTTCATTGGCGGACGCTACCTCGGCGGATTTTTACCGTCGCGGTAAAGTTAAATCCGCAGTTTTTACCGTCACTCTAAACGTTAGCGGTTTTTACGCCACGGTATGAGTTAAATGCTCACGTCCGCGCGGTATTTCCTACTTCCTGTATAAGGCATGTTCAAATGAAAGTGATTCAAAGGGCACTGAGACGGATTAAATGAAATTATTAATATTTACCTTTGTTTATATGAAAGAACAAATCTTACAGTCACTATTATAGTCGCGCAGTCCTAAAAAAATCTCCACCTGCCGCAATACAGGACTCCCACTGGGGCACTGGAAACTTTTAAAGTTTTGAATCCAATTTTATCGATGAAGACAAAGAGATAGAGAGTGAATCTTACAGACATTCCTATTCTACTTTTTAATGGTCTTTAAGAATCCGAAGCTAGAATTTCAAAAATCCAATATTTTGCAATACACACACAGTCTCCATAGGACTGCTGCCCCCAAAAGTTCACTTGTGCCTGTATCTCCTAAACAGTAGGATCAATTGAAAAAACACCAAGAATAAAACCTTTCTCTAATATTGTGTACAATCTGAATATACCATTAAAAATAGGGGTTCCTATTTAAGATTTCAAAGTTACCCCTTCCCCCCCAGCCCCCCTCACAAGGAAGGGGGATAATTTTTTAACCAATGAATTTTCCTCGCGAAATAATTGACTTTTAATTTTGGACATTTTTTCGTACAATGCTTAGTTTCCGAGATATTCAGTTGTCTCAAAATAAATGCCTCACCCTGTATATCCCTTTAAATTATCATTCGTCACCATGGAAAGCCAATAAAGGAAATTTGGATGAGATTAAAAGCCACGTACCTCTCAACAAAATCACCGCTCACACTGCTAGAAAGACCACTATTAAAATTAAGTGCCACGACGAAAAGACTCATAAGATTGTAGTCTCTGGAGTCAAATGCAATGATATTCTGAAAATCCACCATCACCAACTAAAGTCTGAAAAATGCTGAAATACGTTGTCCGGAAAGTCGATACAACGTATGACTTAGAAGACTTTAGCGACGACCTCAGGAAGGCTAACTACACTGATTGGAAGAAAGTAATTGGACACTTTCGATTTTAGACGTTTTGTCGAATAAAATATCTAGAAAAATACTTTACGAATTATCCTGAAATTTCAGGGGTGTTACACCTCATATATTTCAGGGAAGGTTTTCTCCCGAAGGCAAATAGGGGACCAACAAAGAAGTGAACCAAAAAAATAATGTTTGGAATCACCCTGTAAAAAATAATGCGTGAAATGCATAGTAGCTATAGCATATGCTTAAGAGGCTTGTTTTACTTTTCTGTGTTCATTTGTA
>JAHWFO010052911.1:2434-13955 GCA_023313115.1 Rhysida immarginata | reverse complement strand
CATACTCGTCCAGAAAGTAACCACGGGAAGTACACTGAACTAGGCAAGAAGCCAGATGAAACCTAGTTAAGTCATCCAGAGGATAAGATGGAGTCCTTTCCTATCAGGAAGATAGTGTTGATTGTTGATTGACGAGGGACAAGGGACACGAGGAGCTAGGAGATCCAGTATTCGGGAAATATGGCCTTTTGGATGTCGTCGAAATTGATGTCCAGGATGTGACGCGGCCTGCGATGTCTAAGAAGGCTTCTGAAAGTAAGCGGGTGCTCAAGAATACCTGCAACCAGAGAATTGGGATGGTCCTTCTTATTCGGAAGCAGCTTTTTCATCAATTTCTGGACGTGATTCCCAATGGGAGGTATCTCAAAATCGTCGGCAATAGAAGTATTTGTTGCAACTCTCCTGTCAAGTTGGCCAATGGTCCTCAAGGTAACGTTTTGGAAAGTTTGGAGGACCTTCCTTCTGGACTTACATATTGTCGGATTACCGTCCTATACAGCAATAGTTTGCAGTCCAATCCAAGTGCGCTGTTTCGCCCCAGAAGAGCTACCAGACTGAATTTTGCCTTCTTTGCCTTGTTGATGGCGTAGGAGACATGGTCGCCCCAATTTAGCTTGGCATCTATAACCACTCCGAGGTATTTGTAATGTTTTACCCATTCGAGCTCTTTACCAGAAAGGAAGAGAGGACTCGGGGGTTTCCGAATTTTCTTTGTAATGAACATTGCCTTGCATTTGTCAACATTTAGATTCAGTCTCCACTTAGCAAACCATTTCTCGCACTTATGTAAGGCAATCGAGATATGACATGAGCGGGAACGCGGTCAGTGGTCATGATGGACGCGTCGTCAGCGAACAGATCAGCATATACACCTTAACACTATTACACTATTTCAGTATTTATAGACGTATGGTAACATATATGCAAATTAACACTCATCTTAATCATTGTATGCAATATTTTTTGGACGCTGATTGGTTTATGCAATACATTTTGGACGCGACTAATAATTTACAACAGGGTTTTTATTTATTATTTTGCACGATGGAATATTTCTTCCATTGATCTTAAAGCAGAAATATTACTTTGAAATTGTATAAAATTATTTTTTCTAATTTGTCGCTAATCATTCAACAAACATGGATATTCAACCTGATGAGTGTGAAAATAGTAAATATGCAATACTTTTTTGAATGGGTTGTACTGGTGCAATCGGTATCAGCCCGTCGATGGTGGGGCTCGTATACAGGGTTACAGAAAAGTCGACCTAGATATTTAAGGATGTTATTATTTAGGTCATTGCCGATAGATTTGACCCCATAACCTACTATCAAAAGGTTAACCGTTTTCTAGATACACCCCCCCCCCCTAGCAAAAGTTTAGAATAATTCACTACATTTAATCTCTTCGAAACACTGAAAGTGTTGGGAATGAAATGAGACGCATTTTGGAAGTGTTTACGAATATTTTATAATGCACAGAAGAAAATTCTCTATAAAGATCTGCTTCCATTAAAGTGTATCCAAAAAAAAACAAGCAAAACATTATATTTTATAGAGAGATGAAGTTACAAAAATTTGGAATAATACATCACCATTGACAAAAGTTTAGAATATTAATGATTAATATTTGTTTGGACCTCCTTTTGTTTTAATAACTGCTTGAATTCTAGCTGGGAGTGATGTACCAATTTCTTCACATATGTCTGGTGGTATTTTTTTCCAACATGATTTCACAACTTCCTTCAGTTCATGGAGGTTCTTTGGCTTTTGCTTTTTAACAGATTTTTTCACAATAT
This sequence comes from Rhysida immarginata, assembly GCA_023313115.1. Taxonomy (NCBI): domain Eukaryota; kingdom Metazoa; phylum Arthropoda; class Chilopoda; order Scolopendromorpha; family Scolopendridae; genus Rhysida; species Rhysida immarginata. The sequence goes on along the minus strand of JAHWFO010052911.1, from coordinate 12,157 downwards.
TCCATAATGACTCGATGGGATTAACGTCTGCGCTATTAGGTGACCATTCTATGTAGATGATGGATTTCTTTCTCTTCAAACCACTTGTTTATTTGCTTTGCGCGATGGTATGGGGCATTGTCATCTTGGAAGATGAATTCCTCATCACCGAAGTGATCCTCTGCTGTTTGTATGACGTAGCTGTCCAAGATTTGCACGTAAACGTTGCCTGTCACTGTTTCTTTAATAATCTCCATCTCGCCAAGTCCTTTACTGGACATTGAACCACACACCATGATTCCCGAGGGAATTTTGTTTTACACAGGAGGCACGTCTGATGAAATTTTTCAGAAACCTTTCTTCTGATCATATGCCCTGTATTATCTCCATAACCTAGACATAAGCGAAACTCGTCTGTGAACAGAACTTGTTTCCAGTTATCAATACTCCAATCTTTGTGAGCTTTGGCCCATTTTAAGCGTCTTGATCGGCAGGATGCATTCATGTACGGTTTTGTTTTAGGTCTCCGTGTTTTACACCTTTTTCTAACAGTCGTCGAATTGCTGTGCTGTCTAAGACATGAACACCACATGCTTTTCATTGAGGATTAACTTTACGTGATGACGAAAAAGCGGGTTTTTTTAATGATTGACAAAGCTCGGTCATCCCTGCTGATTGTCGCAAGAGGCCTTCCACTTCGTGGCAGTTCTTGTAAGACTTTTTGTTACAAAAAAACTTGTGAGCACTTTCGAAACAGTTCCTTGTGAACATCGAAGCACGTTAATTAAAAAGAGTTCCATGGAAGTTATCCTGCAAGTTATTTTAATAATTTCTACATCTTGATATATCGATCAGTGATCACTTTCCTTTTTTATTAATATTCAATTGTAACACATCTTTAACCCAAACAACCAATGTCTCTTACTCTCGAATAGTTACGTCCAATCGAGTATTTGTATTTGAGTTTATTCTAATGGCCACTGATTGGTCGGCAGTCCTTACCGTTGCAACAGAACCCAATCAGCTGTTACGAAATTTTTTGTCGCATGTATCCTTGGGCTACGATCGTTACTTTACTCGAATACCAACTAAGATCATCGTTGACCGGACGACTTTAATTCGTAACCCTTGGATAACTCCATATATCTTAAAGCTTACTAAAAAGAAAAATGCGCTGTACTTAAAATATCGTAGAAAACCTACCTCCATATTACGGAGGGAATTTAAGGATTTTTCAAATCATGTTAAGTGCTTAATTAACCAGGCAAATCAAAGTATTTTTCCATCCTATTCCAGCGTCTGCATGCAGCAAAAGATAAGTGGCGTCTGTTAAAAGGCTTATCTCGTGGTACTACACATGCCAACATCCCTTTTAAACACCCTGATGAAGTTACCACGTCAACCCTGACTGAGTTTTTGCAGACTCTCCTTCCCTCAGCTGCTCTTGGACCATCATACCTGAATTTTAATTCTTCGCTGAATGTCTCAGCTACGCCTTCTGGCTTCTTCGCAATACCAACTACCGAGGAAGAGATATGTATGGTGATTTCACAACTGAAACCCACTACTAATCCGGACCCTTTACATCTTCGAGCTGATATTATTATCGCAGTTAAAAAAGCTATTGCTTCGCCACTAGCAGCTATATTTAATAGTTCCATTTCTTCGGGGGTCTTCCCTTCTCTCCTAAAATTAGCTCGAGTCACCCCGATATTTAAAAAGGGTGATCCTACGTTATAGACCCGTAACCGCACTACCAATTTTCTCGAAGGTATTTGAAAAACTTTTTTATATTCGCATTTCTCAATATGTTTATTTTAATAAATATATCAGTCCAAGTCAGCACAGTTTCAGCCCAAAGAGAAATACCGAAACGGCATGTTACGAGTTATTGGAATTTATCTCTTCCGAAATGGCGAATAATAAACTTGTTGCTGCCTTGTTTGTGGATTTCGCCAAGGCTTTCGATACGGTTTCGATCAACCTACTTCTGTTGAAATTAACCACTTCATATAATATACATGGTCTTCCTCTAGCTTGGATAGCCGATTTTTTACATGATAGGCAATACTTTTTGGTATATTCTGGGAAGTCGTCTGCAGTAATTACTAGGAATTTAGGGGTACCACAAGGCTCAATTTTGTCGCCACTCCTGTTTAATCTATTTATCAATGATCTTCCAGCGTTTTGTGCCCCTTTGAAAACTATAATGTACGCCGATGATGTTACCCTATTATTCTCCAACACGAATACTAACAATCTTATACAAGCACTTAACGAGGCTTTGCATAAATTATATGTTTGGAGTAATGATAACGAATTGAGCATTAATGCTGACAAAACAATGGTTATGTTCTTTTATCAGCGTAATAAGCGCAATGTCCCCATTTCCCCGCCTATTTACTTAGGCGGTCGTCAGATTGCGATTACTAAATCTTTTAGATATCTGGGTTTAGTACTGATGCATGATTTATCTTGGGATTTACATATAGATACGCTTTTAATTAATCTCAACAGAAAGCAAGGGTTGATTTCCAGATTATATTATCTTCCTCACAACATTCTTTTGTTATTATACAACTCTTGGATTCATTCTAATTTATGCTATTGTATTATTTTCTGGGGATCAACCACAACCTTTAATCTTACTAGATTACTGAAATTACAAAAGGGGTTCTTGCGTACTTTATTAACCCCTTGAATGTCGTTAACATGACATCCATGTAAGGGGCAGCGAGGAAGTAGGGGAAAATATTCAGAAAGGGAGACTGGATGGTATATAGAGGGAAACAATGAAGAGGTGAAACAACAATGGGGGAGGGCGGAGCAAACACCAAACAAGAGATGGAGGGGAAAATTAGGGGAAAGAAATGAAAATGAGAAACTAAATAAAATTTATTTTATTGCAATTTTTAGAAAATAAATAGTTATAAAAATCTTTATTATATTATTGTTATTTTATAATTTTAAACATTAGTAAAAAGATGAATTTTATAAAAATTGTGATTAAAACAACCACAGAACAAGGAAGTAGTAGGCTAAAATTCCCCTTGCTAAGAGAACAATAGATGAGGGTAAGCAATTCAACGATGGTTGAGGACAACAATAGATGAGGGGAAAACCAGGAAAGGATTAGAGAAATTACATGCAGTGAAGTGGCAATTTGGGTATAAGGTTCCTGACAAGCAAAGGGTTAAATGTCCCAAAACGCTTTTCTATCTCGCAAAAATTTGCTGAAATAGGTATTTTAACAACCCACGAGATATACAAGATTCAACTTAGTTCTTTTATGTACAAAACTCAGAACGCGTTGTTGCAGATTACTACTCCAATAGTTATTACCCTAAACCATGATTTGCACAATTATCCAACTAGGCAGGCTGGGGGCGTTTATTTCCCTGTATCTAGGCTTGGCTATCGTAACAGGAGCTTATCCTATGCAGGTGTCAAAGTCTGGGCCACTATTCCGCCCACTATACGTACTTTGATGCCTTATGCAATATTTCGTAGAGCATTAAAGCGTTACATCACGTCTCTATAACTGGTTAACAAGTATTGTCTTTTATATTTTTTATTACTTTTTCTAAGTGACTTGATTATATCGTTTTGTATAATGATTTTCACTTTGCCTTGTTGTAATTATATACTCTTCCTTTCCTATGAATTGCAATGTCATTTATACTATGTTTTATTTTTAAAAGATTCTTTATATGGTACCCAACGTTATTAGCTGTTTGCTTATTTACTGAAAGTCATTACTGGCAATTTAGGTTTTATTTCAACCAATGTAAAATGGGTATTAATTCCTTTAAATTTATTCAAAATTTTTCATTTAAATTACGATTTAATCTTTGCCAGTATTTCATTTTAGCCCATCTTGTATGTTTATTTAGTTTAAGTTTTTTTTCTTTTTATAATCTACTAACGTGTTTATTATTTGTTTGTTACAATTATTTACTACGCCCGCGTGGTCTAACTAGTCGGTCTAGGACCATACCTGACCCCGTAGGGCGTTACTGTAAATTTCTTAACTCTATTAATAAATAAATAAATAAATAAATAAATCTTTTTAACGATGTAGATATCTTCAGACATAAAATAATTAATGCAGCTGATGAAATGAGGCGGCATCTTTCTTACAACTGGGGTCGTGAAAAGCGGTTACGAAAACGAATTAGAATTTGTCTTAGAAATAGGGGCGGCCATGTAGAATATGAATTCTGATTAATAAAAAATATTTTTATTAGATAATCATGGATTTTTTATTCTATTAAGGTTATTCTGTTAATCTTTACTTTTAAATAAACATTTACACTTTGCGGTCTGGGACCGCTTTCTCTGTCAGTTTGTGTTTGATTTGCCTACCTAACTGAGAATATTATACCTTTTGGATTGTTTAAAAGACCTATAAGTTATTAAAATAATTTACAGGATAACTTCCATAGAACTTTTTTAATTAATGTGCTTCAAAGCTGCGAACACTTACAAGGAGACCACCAATCAACCTACAGTCCGATTTTGATGAAACATGGTATGTAGGTAGAGGACCATCTACAAAGGCCTCTGTGAAAATTATAGAGTGAGAAAATTCTCATAGGCTTAGAAAATCGAGTTTGAAATTTACTGTAAATTCACAAAGAGAAAAAAAAATAGATTCTGTCAGCTAGCGTCGCAGAAGCGTAATGGTTAACGTCCTTGCTGAAATGCTCCCACTTTTTTTGCTGCTCGAATCCCTCCTTGTTCTGACATTTTTTTATTGTATTAAATTTAATTAACTTGTTGTCATAGCAACAGGAGTTTTTTTTTCGAAAAAAAACGTTGAAACAAAGATTTATTTGTTTTGTTTTGGCCAAAAATTCTGTTTGTTAATTCATATTCAACGCTTTTTCTTGACAATCGAATTTGTAAGGTCATGTTTGTATTTTTACAATCATATTTGTGTTTGTCATTCGAAATTCAACAGAAATTATCATCATTAGTCGTTTTTGATATTCATATTCATAATATTCATAATCATTTAATATAAAACCACATTATTTTCAAAACATATTTTAAATTTGTGCTTGTCAATCTGATTATGGATTCATTAATGTCTTATTAAAATATAATTGTTATTATTATCATCATACAAAAATTTGATCATCAATTAATTATCAATTAAATTAGTTTCTTAAATTGTCACAGAATTTGTAAGTAAATTTGCATCATTTGTCACAGAATTTGTAAGTAAATTTGAATTATGATTATATAATGTTTAACTGTTTAATATTCATATTGTTTTTTATTATTTACCAATAATTTTTCTATCATCTCATTTAATCCAGTTTAAATTCATCAACAATCACCATGTCAAATGTACGTGAATTGCGTATCATCAGCCAACTCTCTGTTATGTATAATCATAATCCGAAAGATGATAATGGTCAGCTGAATTGTGAAGAACAGCAACTTGTGATTTTTATACAATCATTACTCACAGAGCTAAAATATGGAACATAGGAACTTGAAGAAGAAGAAGCATTTGATGTCGAAGACGATCAGGAATCATGTCTTGAAGCAGAAGAAGAAGAAGAAAATTATGATGAAAGAAAAGGAATTGCTGCAACTTATTCTGATTAAAAAACTCATCAAATTTATAATTATTTTTGTGATCTGAAGAAGAAACATGCTGGCAAAGAAATATCGAAAACAAAAAAACATTTTCGTTTAGAAAGAGAAGCTAAAGTGTATGCAGTGATTGATTACGTTAAATGTGGTGGAAGTGAACATGACAAGTATAAGAAGATTCACGAATATGTAAAGGAGCAAATAGTGGAAGTGAACATGGCAAGTATAAGAAGATTCTGTTAGTCGTTCGAAATGTGTTATTGTTAAAAAACCACTGATACAAAAATGGATCCAAGATGCTGTTATTCTTTACAATCCGTCTAGACAATGTGCCAGTGCATCGTTTTTTGTTAGAATGATAAAGAAGCTACATATCACTATGCGTAAAATCACCAGATTTGTGACAAAATCACAAGTTATTGACAATACACAGATAATTCAAAATGCAGAACAGTTTGTCACAAATGTAAATTCAAAAACAATAGAAGAAAATATACCAGATCATATGTTTTTTAACACTAATCAAAGTGGATTCAATTATGAACTGGTATCACCTGCAACTTATGAAATTACTGGCACAAAAACTGTCCAAGGACAGGTTGTATCCAAACATGCATTGACTCATTCCTATTCTATTCAGGTTCATCTATCAAAATTTGGTTATTTAGGACGTAAGTTTTACATTTGTTTCCAAGAAACAACCGGAAATAAGTTTGGACCAGAAGTTGCAAAAGATGTGAATAGAGTAGTTGATGGTAATGTGGTCGAATGTGGTTATGTGGTCGAATGTTCAAAGTCTGGAAAGTTAACCAAAAATCACGTAGTATCATGGTACCAAAAATGTTTTGATCCAGATTTTGAATCTAATTCTGTGTTGATCGTGGAGAGTTGGGGAGGACATTCGGATGCACAAAAACTAGCTACTGGTGATAACAATTTGGATGTTTTGGTAATGCCTAAATCAACAACATCATTAACACAACCGCTTGACTTATTCCTCTTTAGGCAATACAAAATTTTGGTTAGAAAAATAAATGAAATTGTGCAAATTTTGTATTTTAATTCATCACACACAACAAAACCACATGGTCGTCTATTCATAATGAAAATGCATTCACTGGTGTACAATCAGCTTCAAGCTCCAGGATATCGTCCAATGCTTTTATACGCTTGGAGAGCTTGCGGTTATGATGATAACTGCGATGACGTGCCTAGAGCAGTCAAATTGGTTAATCAAATTAACTTTTACAAATTATCATCCGAAAAATGCAATCTTTGTTTTGGAATCGCATTCATCCGCTGTACTTTTTGTAATGAAGTGTTTTGTTTTGAACATTTTATGGGTGATAATTATTATCATTATCACACAGTTATTCAAAAATTAATTTTTGATATTGTACATTTTTTCATATTTAATTACAATTACATAACAATGTTTGATTTTTTTGCTATTTAAATATTTTGTTTTTTAAATCTTATGTTTATAAATATATGTCATAAATATTATTTTTATTTATATATTTTTGTAATTTAAATTAAAAATAATTTAAAATTTAAATTGAATAAATTTAATACAATATAAAAAAATGTCAGAACAAGGAGGGATTCGAACAGCAAAAAAAGTGGGAGGATTTCAGCAAGCACGTTAACCACTACGCTACTGCGCCGCTAGCTAACAGAATCTGTTTTTTTTTTCTCTATGTGTGTTTACAGTAATTTTCAAACTCGATTTTCTAGGCCTATGGGAATTTCCTCACTCTAGAATTTTCACAGAGGCCTTTGTAGATGCTCCTCTACCTACATACCATGTTTCATCAAAATCGGACTCTAGGTTGATTGCTGGTCTCCTTGTTAGTGAAAATATTTACATTCAAATAGTTATCGAGCAGCTACTTTAAACCGATATCAAGTTATTTCAAGTTTTATTATTTATTTTTATAAACTGGCATACTCCCTACATAAAAACAGCCCTAGAGTCTGAAAATTTAAAAAAAAAGTTGAAATTAGAGCAAAAAATGATATTTTTTTTTAATTCAAAAGTCACATATCTAGAAAACGGTTAACTTGTGGATAGTAGGTTATAGGGTCAAATCTATCGGCAACGACCTAAATAATAACGTCCTTAAATATCTAGGTCGACTTTCCCTGTAACCCTGTATATGTTTGTTTTCAGCATGACTTTGCACCATATTGCTAAATATAAAATCTTTTCTAAGCCTTGTGCAACTTCTGCATCGGTTTTTGCTGCAGTAGTATTACTATTTTTAGATACTATTTTAGCAATAGGCTTGTTGAGAGATTCTAATTTAAGCAAATTATGGGATCGAACAGTTTTATTGTAAGGCATAAGTTTTAAGATTTAGTAATTGAGACTTTTCACTTGTCATTAGAAGTCTCCAATCGCTGATGGTTAATTCTCCCACGCTCAAGTGATCAAGGACCTCTCTGAATACTCTTTGATCATCACCTTGTTGACGATGAGCTGTAGTTAATATCACGCATTTTTTAATAGTTTTATAGAGTATCTATCCTTGATTTGCGTGGGAAAAGGAGTAGCCACTATCGTAAAACGCTCGATCCATTCCTGGTGGTAACAGTTTTAGACACCGAGCAGATACAGTACAGACACATCCCACCAAACGGAAGATGAGAATTTTGAGGTTTTGCTTGCTTGCATCTCCGATCGACTTTATATAACATACAGCACCCTACCATGCTCATTTCATCAATAATAATAATAAAATGGCAATCTGACATTTCACGTTGAATCGTCGATGCATCTTCGCCGTCCAAGTTCTGGAATGACCGTTCGATGCTTAAATGTAGACCGGAATGAATGGTGCTTCCACCTATATTAATAGCTGCAACACCAGTTGGTACCATCAGCAGAAAGAATGTTGTTCCTAATTCGTCACATAATATGTGGCACATGGAGAAATAATCGTACTTTTGCTCCATGTGCCTGCTTTCCCTTGAATGATCATGCTCGGGTCACTATAATTTAATGACCATGCTCTGAAAGTTAATTCTTCTTAAACAATAATTTAACTCAAAAAAATTAATACAAAATACCTACTTAAATTCGAAGCAAATTAAAAGTACGTAACTAAATAATAACGTAATATTAAAAAATATTAAAAAAAGAAAAAAACAAACTAAAAACGAAAACTTATATTTAACTAATACGAAGCGCGGGCATGGACGAGTGCGATAGAACAGAGACTGAGCAGTAGTTTTATTACGACTACAGAATCGATTGTTTAAATTTCTGGCTCCATCATCACACCCTGGACATCAGTTAATTGTTTAGTACCTACTCATCAAGACTATTCTAAAAAAAGTGAACGTAATATGCCTATCTTGTTTAGATGATGGAGCCCATAGTTCTTCCGCTCGATCATCAGATCAATTCCGTGATACCCAATTTTTGTCAGCGCCCTTTCATTTGATATCCCACTCGGCATATTTGCTTACCTTATAGTTTTCTTCCCTCTTGCAGCCCATATCTCTGTAACCCCTCGACCGATCCTACTCATGTTCCAACTCAAAAATTCTATTAGCCTCACATACACGTATACCAAAAATCATGAAGATCGGAGCAACGGTACTCAGGTTATCGTCGAACAAACATACAAAGATACAAACGCTTCACCATCTCGCCACTAAGACCCAGAGACGTTCGTAAAAGGAGACCTGGCAATAGCTCAAAAATTTGTAACGCAGCCCAATCTACTTGTTCGTTCTTACCAGCAGCAACAGTCCATGATTTTCGCTAGTAACGATAGTGCTCTCGTTGTATCTGTCAGTTATATTATTCATTTATTGTAAATAAACTTAAGAATCACGAAAGGAATAAACACAAAATTAAAGAACATTATATTTATTTAAATAACATAGTACAATATTATATTTATTTATCATCTGAATCTTTGAAATAAAAAAAAATTGAGGAAATGAAATGTGTTACAAAAATAAGTTATAGTGAATTAATTACACAAAAATATCTTATTTATTCTTAAACAATATATACAATTATTAAATAATTTTACACTTAAATTATTCTTTCTTCAATAGTATTTGTAATTATACGGGGTGAATACAAAAGTCCGAACCCCCCCTTTTATTTTTTGAACCGAA
>JAHWFO010052908.1:9910-28604 GCA_023313115.1 Rhysida immarginata | reverse complement strand
ATGGGAGGCACCGTGTGTGGCGCAGACCTCACGAAACGATGGATCCCACATGCCAACAGGTGGTGGTGCAGGGTGGTGGGGCGTCAGTGACATTTCAACACCCTGACGACGTAGCAGTCTTTCAAGATGACAATGCTCCACCACATCGCGAATGGTTCGAGGAGCATGCAGGAGAGGTCCAACGACTGAGCTGGCCAGCCCGCAGCCCTGACATGAATCCCATCGAGCATATCTGGGATGCTGTTGAAGTCAGGCTCCGGGCACTGGATCATCCGCCCACGAACGGGCAGCAACTATCTTCGGCTCTGCAGACTATCTGGTGTCAATTGCCTCCAGAAGTGCACCAGGGACTTGCAGACTCACTACCACGCCGTATTGTTGCACTCCACACGGCCAGACGTGGCCCGACCAGATATTAAGTAACTATCCCATGAGTTTTGTTAACTCAGTGTATATCCACCTGTTCAGCGATTTTTCTATGAAGGCTGCCATATAGATTGTGAGGAGTTGTGCGGAACGCTAACTGGTGGCGTTTTTTGAAAAGAATGTACGGGAAAGCATTCTCAGTGTAGGCGCAGGAATGCATTCTCGAGAAGGGTTGAAATAAAGTCTTGCGCAGCGTTTGAATCAGTTTCTATCTGTATGTTAATCCCAAGAAAAACATTTGAAAGGGAAATCTATTTAATTTTCTGAGAATCTACTTAAATTTTCTGGGAAGCTCCTACTTCCAGATAATTAGCGAATTTAGTTGAAATGGCTTCGTCTAGTCATTCTTACAACAGTTGTTGTATGTATGGCTGCAGCTCAGAAAATCTTAAAACGCGCTTCTAATAATCATTTTTTTATATTTAATCTGTAGAAAGAAAAAGAAACCGTGAATTTTTACATCTAATAGTCGGGTTCTAGAAAATACACAATTTATATCTTTGACAACATCGAAAAAAAAATTTCCTTCAGCAGTGAGAATTCCTCTTGTTTATTCTCTTTATTTTTAGATAAATGAATTAGAATTTTATTTTTCATTTACTTGTAAGTTAAAATATCAGATGATAATAAACTTCCTTCCTCTCTGTACTGTCTTTTTGATGAATATTTCCATTAAAGGGGAAAATTAATTTTAGACATGTCTCTTTCTTTATCAGGGTAGGTATGGCAGTAGGAACTTTCTCCAACAAAAAGTACCATTTTCACGAAAACGCCTGAACGTTGGGAAAAACGGCCAAGGGAGCCTGTTCCTATAAGTGATTAGAATAAATTGAAGAGTTCTTATGCTAATTGGGTATACTGTAGGATTACTGTAGCAAAAAGAATTTTTTTGGACACTGTAAGGTCGGTCTCACGTTCTGTATATTGCAGATAGAAACAAAGTAAATACATTTTCCGGGGTAGTTTTGCATGAGGATTGCTATGAAAAAAGTCGTTTTCAAAGCTTTGCAGTGGTTTCCGAAATAATTGGACCCTAATATGCATAGATATCAAATCCTTTCACATCCGAGAGATTGGTCAGAGAGAGTTCGCGTAACTTTTATTACAATCTACATGTAATATTCTGTAAAATTGCCAACTTTCGTTTTAGTCTGACTTATTCTGCCTTGTCAGAATCAATTTGAAGTTTGATCACTTTCTGAGAAATTGCATTTTCATTAAGCATTGCCGGGGCTTTAAGATCCTGAATATTTGTAGCAAAGTAATTTGCTCTAATTATTAACAATGACAAATGGGCTAATTATCGACCCCCATTTTAAACCCCTTGAACCTGTACAATAAAACGTCATATTATTTTGTGCTCAGCTTATTTCAGTGAAATACTTGCATACATCAAAAATCAATTTCAATGTTCATAGAAAAGCAATTATGCATGCAATGCTATGCAAAACTACTGTAATGCATACAAAATTTTGAACATAGCCAGGTGTCATTTACTGTACAAGCTGTTAAGAGATAGGTAGAAAGTGAAGGAACACTCTCAGTCAGTTTAGCAGCATACTATATTGAAACAATGTCAGAAAAATGCGTTTAATTTGAAAAAAAACTTTTGCATACTGGGTATAAACATTATGAAGCATTAACTTTATACTGGATTCTGAAGCTTACACTACAGTTGCTGTAATTTTTCTGAATTTTCTCCTCTATGTTGACTGATTTCTTTTACAGCTTGGCGCGTTTCCACAATACGAGCGATGAGTAGTGATGAGCGTGATTTCACTACCTGTGACTTTTTCACTGATAGTGATATTTCACAGGTAATCACTGCTACTCTCGAACATTCGAAACCGTTACCAGTGATTTTCACTAACGGAACTCTCGAACCTGTTTTCGTTACTAGTTACCAGTGATTTTCGGGCGTGATTCACGTGATTTTCGTTCCCAGTGATTTTCACTTTTTCACGGTCAATCGAGGAAACTGACGCATGCGTTAATTACAACTCGTTTAACCAATCAGAATGCATAGCAAAGAGAGCATACGCGGGAGGTTTTCTAGCGATCGTTGATTAATTGAGGAAGCATTTCGTACTAGTGCTTATTTCACTGTATTTCTGTGTCGTTTATCGATAATATTTCGTTTCATAAAAACCTAAGCAAGAGCATGTATAGGCTTCTGGTGTATATATTTTATTTGCATCTGCAATCGATAAACAATAGATGTGATATCTAATTGTAGTGATATTTTCACGACAACTAAATATCTCCATGATTTCTTGGATGGCATTATTAAAAATAATATTGATATTTTATTAAAGTCAAATAAAATAATACCTGTTCGCTAAATTAAATAAGTAATAAATGGGTCATAATTTTTTCGAGAATTAAATTATTTAATTTTCAAAATTTGAATAAACAAACTCAGTGGAGTATTTAAATTTCTTAGCTGATGAAAGAGGGGAGGGGGTAAATTCACAAGTAAACAACTACCGTAATTTATTTTAAAGGGGAGTGAATTAATCATGATAATACAAGTTTACAAAAACTAAATAATATATCCTCTAATTTATTTCATCAAGACGTATATACTCTTTAATAAACTCCAATCAAACAATGTTTACTTCGCCACCACGTTCGCTTTAACGACTAATAGTAGTGAATAGTGAATCATCATCACTGTTTGTCTAAGGAGCAGAAAATAAGTCGTGATTTCACGTTCACAGTTAAAAATCACTGATATCAAAAAGTAACAGTCGCAGTTATACCTGTGAACGTGAAATCACGACTTAGCTCATCACTAGCGATGAGCGTTTCTTATCGGATCAAATGGATCCCAGCGCCGCGGTGGCAAGAGTTTGCTTAAAACTGGCGTAAACCGGTTTCGTTGTGATTCTTTGTTACGTTGTTATGAATTTCCAAATTCTAAATACACAGTTTTTTTGAGGGTGGGGTAATATGAAATTGGCGCTAGATCAAAGCAACTGAAATTATCTCCGATGGTAATTTTAAATTGTGTTTAGGTTACATTACTGGGGCGTAACTTTAGAAGGGGAAACTAAATCATTACACTGGTCTTAAACGTTTTGTTGGGGAAGACTTTGTCACAACGCCTAAGTACACAAAAAATTCGAAGATTATCCTATATAAATTGCCATTATTCTTTAATTAATTTACTGATTAATTTAAATAGAAACTCTAGGCTTGCTTCCTACTAAACTCATGGTGTTACGTCATTTGCGAACTAAACATTCTTTTTTTTTGATCGCGTTCTACTTAAATGACTTTGTAGACGAGTTTTAATGGATCAATAGATAAACACTATATCACTTCCATTTTTTCCTTTCATTTAATAATGGTTCATTAAAAAGCTATAAATGTCATCATGGCAAACTATGCCAATATAATCAGCACCAATCATTTTTTTTTAACATTTAATAAGGGAACAATTCAAAACAGGAGACGTATCAATAAACACTAAAACAACTTCACAGAGGATGTATCAATAGACGATTTCTCTTGCTCGTTATAGAGGAACTGGCCCAAAACCGGAGAGGGTGATAGGAAAGTTAACTTGGAAACCGCTTGAGCCGACGGAGGACACTACGTGCAGAGTTCATAGATACAAACTGATTCTTATAAGCTGCGTTATACAGCGGTGAGTGGTAAGACGGATGACGGAGGGTTCCACCAATGCCACTTGGAAACAGGTGGCGTTTGTTCAACGAAAACTTACCCCGTTATTATAACATGGCCATTATCGCCTCTTGCTTGCAAGTAATTGGTTTGGGATTTCCTGGTGGACGTACTGCCCACATCAGTTGTCGTTCTGGGAAGGCCCTCGAAAGAAGGGAGTGCAAAGGGACATAGAAGGTGAAAACCCTTGTTTGATTGAAGTTCACTAATTTCTCTCCTATTAACAAGGGCTAATAGATTCGGACTGGCTGGGGGAGGGGCGGGGGGGGCAGACATAGAGAAGGGGGCGATTCAAACCGATTTTTTTAAAAGACGATAAAAGGCATCATTCATTAGGAACGGCTTTTTTCTAATTATCAAATTCACATTTATGTAAAAAAATATCCATCTACAAATCTTTTACCGCTTCAACACGAAGAGAAATATTTATCTTTTAAACAATTTTTTTTTAAATGAATTTTTTAGCTGCTTCGAACTGCTACAAAAGAGCTGCTTTCTTATTGTTATTGCTGTCAATAATGGGCCTTTTTCAAACGAGAAAGCGCGAGATTATGGCCGCGCTCATGCTTGATCAAAAACGAGGCTGACTGGTGAAGCGCAGCTTGCTGCGAAGGAATGAATGCTTATTCAGTGCCTTTTTTAAATGCACTACCACAGATATCATTGAAGGATGTAAAAGAAATTGTTAGATCCAAGGCTTAAGGAACCGAGAGAAATCTGGAAACTGTTGATCAAATCAAACCGTTCATTGTTTTCAGGATGCAAATTACAATTTTCAGGACATAAATAAAAATTTTCAGGTCCTTCTTCAATGATGATCATTACTTCAAATTTATTTGACAAATGAGGTTTATTTTGTCGTCGTTGTTGTTGTGTTGTTGAATAACCCGCAATGGACTACGTTCTTTTCAACTCATTATTAAGTACCAAAAGGTGCTTTATGCTTTGGCCTTGTCCGACCGTCCGTCCGTCTGTCCGTAACTCGATTTTCTCGGAAAGTATGAAAGATTTTAAAAATCTGTTTTCACCAATCGATAGATATGGGAAATGGCACGGATGAGTTCGAAGATGGTCGAAATTGGTACAGTGGCACGCGCTCTAATTGTACTATTATGATACCCCCCCGAAATTTTTCCATGTTAAGATATAGTAAGTAACATAACAAAAAACTCGTAACGATGAGCCATGGACGAATATAACATTATTAAATACTGTTTAGCCAATTGATAAATTTAGTTCGAAGATGGTCGAAATCGGAACAATGGCACGCGCTCTAGAAGTTTTCAATGTTAAGATATAGTAAGCAACAAATCAAACCACTCGTAACGAAGCGCCATGAACGAATATAATGTTATTAAATACTGTTTGGCCAATTGATAAATTTAGTTCGAAGATGGCCGAAATCAGTACAATTGCACTGGGGAAAACGCGTAATGAGCATATAGGTTCGGCTCTGCGCGTGCTCAAAACGTTAATGAGATTGTGCGCGTGCAGGATGCACATGATTGACGATAATTGAGAGGGCAGAACGGACTCTAAATCAAAAAAATTTTATTATTCGTAGGGAGCTAATTATTAAGTACCGAAAGGTGCTTTATGTTATTACTGTGGGGAACGTGTCTGTCTGTCTCTCCGTAAGTCTATCTTCTCAAAATCCGTTTTCGTCAATCGATTAATATGGTTCATGACACGAACCATTCACAAATATGATCGCAATCGATTCAATGGCACGTGCATAAATGGTACCTTTATGAACTTATCTAGCAATTTTCAATATTAAGATATGGAAGTAAGTAATATATAAACAAGTCGTAACGGCGAGCTATAATGAGTTATTAATTACGGTTTTCGCCAATTAAAAAATATAGTTCCGCGCTTCAACCATTTTGAAGATGGTCGTAATCGATATAATGGCACGTGCTCTATTGGTACCCTTATGACACCCTCTAAAATTTTCAATGATAAGAGCGAATATAACGTTTTTATGAACATTTTCTCCCATGCATTCTCAATAAAGTTCAAATCCGGAGATCTTGCTGGCCACTCGATGCGTTGAATATCAGCATGTGACTTTGCAGAAAGTTCTCCACCATCGGAACTTTGTGGGGACGTGCATTGTCTTCCATGAAAATAGAATCTGGACCGATGGCATCTCTGAATCCTCTAATATGATTTAGTGAAATTGTTTCAGGTTTTAATATACCATTATAGTACAATTTGAAATTTCCAAGGCTAATATATCAAGCAACTTGTAACGAACTATCATTAACGAATATATAAGAGTAATTACAAAGTTTGAAGATGGTTGAATTTGATTCAGTGGTATATGTTCTTATGATACCATTATAGTACCAATGAAAAATTTTAATGCTAAGATATGACATATATCAAACAACTTGTAACGACATGGCATGAACATAAGAGTAATTACAAAATTCGAAAATTACCGAATTTGAATCACTGTTATCAGTTTTTATGTTTTCAAAAGCAATTCAAAAATTTTGGAAATATGTTTCAAATATTTTGTGACTGCGATTAGTTTAGCTTTTGGTACTTGGTTACGTCATTCCTTAATGGTTTATTATTCCTTTCCTGAGTCCAAAATGCGCAGTTTTAATTCTTCATTTTTCCCGCAACCTGGTTTCATGTGGTGTACGTTTTTATATGTCTGCTTGTGAAATTTGTAATTCTTCTATGTCCTTTTGTGTTTCATTTCTTCAAGTATTGACTATTTTCAATTTTGACATATATTTGAAAATTTTTCGTGTGAGCCTATTGGGGTTTATTCTTTCAAGATTTTCATAAAAAACTATTCTTCTTTTCCTAACGATACAGTAGCAGTAATTTTTTCAGTATGTGTGTATATTTCATTGTTGCGACGTACTTTAAATATTGACCCTAACATTTTTCTTAATATTTTTCTTCATCTACTTTCAGTTCTTGAGTTAACATTTTTTTGATCAGGTTCAGACACTTAGCTGTATAAAGTGCTTCTGGGCGTATTACTGTTGTTTAGTGCCAAAGTTTAGCGTTGAATGATATTGACTTCTTATAGATATCTTTGGTGATGAAATAGGCCGATTTCATCTTACTGACTCTTGCTTTAAAAGCTTTTTTCTCTGATCCGTTTTGTTAAATTCTCCTAAATACTTGAACTTTTATTTATCCTGTCAAATTGTCATATTGGGTAGTCTTGATGTTCGTCATAAACTTGGTTTTTGGAAGGAGATTCTTAAACTATCTCTTTAAATTTTTGTCACATGTGTTATTGCATGGATTGCAATAAACAATCATTGCCAGTGCGTTTACATTTATATTATTACTTGCACACAGATATGCAATGTGTAAAATGTTATTAAGATGCGTTAATTAATTGATTGATTAACTGATCTTGCCATATTGATATAAAATATAACAAATAATATAAACAAAAAATGAAAATAAAAAATAATAAAAAAATAACATCCCAATATAATTTATATCAAATTTTAATATCAATTAACGAAATAATAAATAAATAAATAAAAGTAATGATAGTATAGTGCTTTTTGAAGTGATTTTCTTTAGTTATTCGTTTTGGTCTATTTCGCAACTCAAATTTATTTAGAATAGCCTTCTTCTTAACTAATCTTAATCCATCAAGTGAATCCGTGAAATATCCTGAGTTAAGATCCTGTGATTAAACAGTTACGTCTTTATTAATCTATAAATTAGCACAGTGCTTTCCCTTGTATGAATTTCACCCGTCAGCCTCGTTTTCAATCTGCCAAGGACGCCGCCATTTCTCAAGTCTCGTAAACGTGAAAAAGGCCCATTATCAATAGAGGATAAAGCACGAATCAGTGTGAGATTTTTCAAAATTATTAAACGGTCACAAGAATTTGGGCATGCTTACTTTCATGAATTTTTAAAGAACAATTCATTAGTCGTAAATTCCAGTTCAGTGCATATTTGCCGACATGAGAAACGCTGTTTTTTTCCTGAAATAGCTTTCGAAGATTCTGTTGGTCATAGGCCAATTCTAACTCCTAGACTTAATCTAAGCCGTATATGATTAGTTAAAAGTAATAAATAAATTAACAAACGTGTCATAAAATTCTGAAAACAATTAAAGGTAATGGCACCGTGGGTTGTATTGACGACCCTTATACCCCAATGATTTTCAGAATTTGAAAACACGATTACTTGAATTTCGTTTTTAGCGTTGCGTTTTCTTTGAAGAGAATGTACAAGGTTAGCAGCTCTCTAAAGTACGAAAAACATTCAGGCATTATTTGAAGATTATAAGTCCTATTGGGTCTAACAGGTAAGTGCCATTTTTTTATTTCGGATATTCAAGAAAATACATTTAACTTTTTGGTTTTATTGACCATACTGAAGTTAAGTGACAGAATAGAATGATGGTGCAGAATACTGACGCTAGCTTCTTCGGCGCCCCCATGCGACGCTATGGAAACTTCTAAAATATGCGCCCCTTTCAACCTTACGTTGGCGCCCCATCCTACAATGCGCCCCCATGTGACGCTTACTTTGCTTACCGCTTCGCGCCGCCCCTGGTTACCTTATAGATACGCACATAGAACCTTTACCTATTCATTACGCATGGCTTATAAGCCCTTTTTTTCGAAAAATCTGTATTAACGAATTTCTGGCAATTAGACCCAATAGGACTTATAGTGTTCATTTTAAAATTGAATTTAAATCGCGTGGTTAAGCATTGTAAATAAACCGTTGGGAAAAGTTCACATTGTTGATGCGTTTTCAGATTTTGATATGTTAAAAACTAGGAAGCCATCAATTTCATTTGCTGGCAAGTTGAAGCGGAGTTCAGGATTTAAACTAATTTAACATGGATTTTTCACTTAATAATTTAATATATTCAACCTTTATAATTTCATCACTTCACCAACAGTTCTGTTGCACAGTCCTTTTAACGTCCATAGGTTTTGACGGCTTCGTCAGATGATGCCTCCCGAGCAGCGTTGTTATTGGTTCAGCAGCAATAAATGTAACGGGTACACCTAAGTTATGAAGGCATGATTCTTTGTGTTCCGAAATTTCCTTATCGCGAGACATCAATGTAATGGCGTTAGAAAAATGGGCTTTCTCGTTAAGATTGTAACTTACAAATCTAGATTATAACAGAAGAAAATCACTTTCACACACTTCACCAATTGCGAGACGATTGAGTAGTTCACGAAAAGGTGCCTGGTTTTCACCTACTTGACGTATAATTATTATTAAATGAAATACTTTTTTCAGTTGTTGGTAGGCCAATTTTCCTTGAAAGCAAAAGTAGACGATGGATTCGGTTGCTTATACATACAGGCATTGGACATTGAAACTGAAACACCTTCGCAAATAGCACTGGTTACCCCCAGGGCTGAATAGAACCTTCTGCTAGGTAATTAATCGTATGCATATCAATGAATCACGTGTCAGAGGTCTTGGTAGTCACTCCAGTAGAAAAGTTCGATAGTAAGCTTCAAATTGTCTGTGCAGAGCGCTATAATGGGAGACATATCCGACTTCAAAAGAGGGCAGATTGTTGGCGCGCGTCGAGCAGGTGCATCTGTGTTCAAAACTGCCACACTTTGTGATGTCTCACGTGCTACAGTATCCAGGGTGATGTGTGCATATGAACAGGAAGGACGAACCACGTCCAGGAGGAGCAACTGCAGAGGAAAACGGAAGTTGTCGGAAAGAGACGTCAGGACATTGACCAGGATTGTTGCACGAAAGCGGAAAACCACCGCAGCAGAAATCACCGCAGAAATGAATACACACCTCCAGGAACCTGTGTGCACGAAGACAATCCGTCGTTACCTGCATAAATCCAACATCCATGGCAGGGTTGCTATACCGAAGCCTTTCATCAGTAGTACAAATGCCTCCAAGCGGGTTCAGTGGTACCGGACGCATAAAACCTGGACGTTGGATGACCTCAAACGCGTCATATTCTCGGATGAGTCCAGCTACACTGTCTTCCAAACAACAGGGAGGGTATTCGTCTGGAGGAGCCCCTCTGATGCCTACAACCCAGACTGCTTGGCACCCACAGTCAAACACGGAGGTGGATCAGTAATGGGTGGATCAGTAATGGTCTGGGGTGCAACTGTGCAGGACCTCTACCGATCCTTCCCAAGACGTGTTGCTGCTGTGCTGGCTGCCCACGGTGCCCCAACACCTTATTAAATAAAGATTTTGGATTTCTACCAGGTGTTTCAGTTTCAATGTCCAATACCTGTAGGTCGCCTGAAAGCAGCAATGCATATCCGCCAAGAATTCATGTTGTTTTTCTGAATTTGCTTGACGAAGTCGGTTGTCTATTTTGCCCAGCAAGTTCAGTCCAAGCATTGAGAATTCGTGAACAACAATTAGTTTTTCTGATTGCATTGACAATTGAAATTCGCGTTCGGCTTCACCACATAGCAAGGACATCACGGAGCTCAACTGCCTAAAGATAAGGCATGGATGAGGTAAAACGGATACAAGAGACACTCCAACAGATTACGTTTAAACTGATTTTAGTGGCGCCAAATAGTGGTTGCAGTAGAAAATTAAAAGTAATCCTGGCAGCCTAATTTCAGGGGCAGCGTAATAGTATTCCTGGCAGCCTACTTTCAGGGGCTGCTTATAAATACTCCTCGCAGCCTACTCCACAAATTAAATATGTTTTTTTTTAATTATTACATATATTTAATTTATATGCTCATTTGATTAAGTTAAATATTTTTGTAAACTTCATTAATTAAATTTTTGTTGTCAATACAAACAAGTTTCTTTCGATCAAAATAATTTTATTAAATTCGCTTACACATGCAAATTTTTGCATAGCATAGTTTACGCTACATAGCACGTTTAATAGAATTTTAATAACAAGAGCTATTTTAAAAACTTCTAATTTACTTTAAAAAGTATTTGCTAACCTTTCCTATTTTATCTTATAAAAGGTAGAATATACTTTCAAGTAGAACTAATTGAATTTAACATCTCCATACCTAAAAAATTAATAAAATAACTCAACAAATAAAATTTACTTAGTGGTTCAAAATTTGTTTTAAATTATTCATGAAATATTTTTCTTCGAAATGCTGTGCACTCGTATAAGCTTTTCCAAAAAACGAAAAAACAATAGTGTGGTCCTAGGTGTGGTTGTTAAATTCCAAGATGGAGACTTCAGAAGAAGGTTGGATAATAGTCAGAAGACTTCTCAGTGCCTAGGCCTGTCTCTCTCGTGGGCTGCGGTTCCCCCTCTAGTGGTTGTAGTAGAAAATCACTTAAAATTAGTTTGAAAAATCGAGCGAGTTGCGCATCCGTTTTACCTCATCCGTGGATAAGGTCTGAGCGCGAAAACGTCATACATTGTTACATTATCATGCGAAGACCCGAGGCCAACGAGAGACAGGCCAGGGCACTCAAAAGTCACATGATCATCGGGGTCCGGGCAACAATCCAACCTTCATTGTTTCCAACAAACGAAAAAATGTTGATTGTTAAAATTCAAGATGGAAACAATGAATGTTACAATGTTATTCGGACTAATATGGTCAAAGTGACTTTTCCGCGCCGGGGCCTGTCTTTCTCGTGGGCTATGGCGAAGACACGACGCTAACGAGAATTACAGGCTCCGGCACTGAAAAGCACCTGACCAAGATAGGTCTATTAACAATCCAACCTTCAATGTATCCAACAAAGGAATAAACACTGATTGTTAAAAAACAAGATGGAAACAATGAAAGTTACATTGTTAATAGACCTATCTTGGTCAGGTGACTTTTCAGTGTTGGAGCCTGTCTTTCTCGTTAGCCTCGGCGAAGACATAATTCAGGGCTTATTATTGGTAGAAATGCGATTAAACATGTCTTCGGATGATGATGTAAAAATGTATGACGTTTTCGCGCTCAGGCCTTATCTTTAGGAGGCGTTGGCTCAACCGGAACGTTTATTATTCTTCAACGACATCACATGTGTCCGGGTTTTTTTTAATACAAACTACCTTCAGGCACCACACAAATTGTGTGCGAGATTTGGCTATTACTGCTTTAGTGATTTTGACATGGTGACGTTACATTGGTGACTGAAAAGGAGCTACGCTCCAATAATGTTAATTCTATTTTATGAATACGGTGCCATATTTTTTCCTAAACTAAGTTAATTTGCCATTTCCGCGTTAACCTAATTTCACTCCCAAAAGAGTAGCTAATCTTTTCTTCCATATTTCAGACAGCAATATTGTACACCATTTCAAACTCCGATAAATTCGCTTTTACCACAAGCTTATGATAAAAAGCCTAAGAATTTTGGCTTTAGTTTTGAGGTAATATAGGTTGATTGGTTTATTCATTAGATTTATGGAAGCGTCATTTTGCGCCCTTTCATGTGAATGATATCTTTACACCATCCAGAGAATTCAACACATTCCAGAGCCGAGCCAGAACGGAAAACCAGCGCTCTTAGCTGAGAGAATATAATATGTCGAATGGCGAAAAATGCATTAAATATTTCTATTCGCTTAAAAGTTATTGAAATTTTTTCAAAGAATGTTCAAAAAGAATCCTTTTTCTCATACGGAGTATTTCGAAAATCGAAAAGAATGCTAGGCTTATATTGGCAACGTTGGAACCTATCCATTAATACTGACCACAACAGACCGCCACTGACCGAGTCACGTAATATACGATCAATTTCGGTCACTGTCCTGGAAAAGCATTTTTAGGACAAAGCGGTTGTGTGCGATCTGTTTCAACATGCTCTCATTTGAACTCGCTCACAACTCAATTAAAAAAATTAGCACTGGTTGTGCTAGTGGAATTGGAAGAAGATACAGACTCAGTTACGGATTCTTCCACCGAGATTGAAAGTAGTGAATTACATGTATTCGATTCCTCTTCACAAACCACTACTGCTATAGATTCGTCAATTGACTCACCCCTCTCTCCGCGTACACCTCGAACACACCAACACGATATTTTTCGACATGAGTATATGTAAATAATCTTTATTCCAAGAGTAAATCCTTATGTGATTTTGTTATTCGTATGTGAACGTTTTAAAATGATCATTATTCTTTTGTGAATGAACGTTCTCCCTCAAGTTCTCAAGTGATGAAGTGATAAACGTGCGAAGCTTGTCGCCACTTATGACAGGAGAAAGCAAGCATTGTTCTTGAAAAAGAATATAGAACAAATATCCAGATGTCCCCTTCTGTTCTACCATTCTTTTGAGGTTCTGTTTGCCCACAGACTGCGATAATTATGCATTGCACTCCTCTTAGCTAAAAAATTGGAATTTCCGGTCGCGAATTTCAGGCTTTCAGGACGGCTTGGTCAGTTGGAGGAAGTTGCGGTCGAGACTTTTAGGATAGCTTTTGGAGTGACCGATCTTAGTGGATAGTCGCGGTCAATATTACTGGACAGGCCCTTAGAGTTCTCACACTGTAAGGTGAAATGGTTTGGTTGTTTGGTATTAATGTCCTTTTCAACTGCTATGGTCATTTCAGGACGGCGTTATAGGGGCTGCAAATTTTGCCTCGCAAGGGTTCTTTAACGTGCAGCCGGCAAACGACTACATGGGACCAACGGCTTTACTTCCCTTCTGAAGGAAGTGCGTGATCTCAGGATTTTCCCCCTGAAAAAATCCTCGTCGTCCTCGGTCGGGGTCAAACTCGCGTACTCGGGCATCAGAAGCGATCACACAACCACTGAGCCATCGAGACCGAAAAGGTGAAATGGAAGTGTTCACTTATCGCGCTCAATAGGTAGGGACGCTATAGAGATAGTACACCTTATACCCTCTTGCGCGAACTGTGGGATGCTTTTTTTCACTCAAGCCTGCTCGCAATCGCTCGCAGGGTTGAAGTGTCAAGGTTTATGAAAATTAGAGCATTTTAAAAAAAATTTCCCTACCCATCTATTGAGCGCGATAAAGTGAACTCTTCCATTTCACCTTACAGTGAGAACTCTACGCTCGAACGAGATTGGCTACTCACCTGGCGTAGCTTTCCGCATCCCTTTTGTCATTGATTTTGTGACCTAGTTTGATAATCTATATTAATTAGTATTTTATTTTCATGTAACCAGTATCATTTTCAGCATAAAAAATTTTATTACAAAGGTTTGGCCCCTTTCTTTAATATTTTGGTCCGTAAAAGTTAAAAAAAATACAGCGGTTCTTCTAGACTGCTCTCTCTCTCAAGCTTAGCCTGATGTACTGGATTCACCGACAAAAAACTGCATGTGTTTGACCGTCTATTCGATAAGGCTATGAAGTTCCCGTAGTTTTCATCTTATTTTACAAACAAAATTGCTTCAATTTTCTTCTGCCACCGAGAAAAGGTTGCTGAACCTGACGGTGTTTAACTATACTGAGGGTTGATTTAGATAAAATAAGACACTTTGCAGTTGTGTTACGATGGTGTAATACCATGGCGCCACCATCGGTTGTGCTCGATGTGAGAGCCACGTTGTTGGAACATCGCCCGGCATCGTAATTTCCACTGAAGTAGGCTGAGTTTGAGGGACTCCATGGGAAGTTCGTTCCACACTTGCTGACACACTTTCCATAGCCCATCAACGGTTCTTGGTCGGCGACTTCCGAGGCGTCGTTTCAGGAGACCAAAACCACAGAAATCCATCGGTGATGCGTCAGGAGATTTTATAGGCGCATGAGAGACGGGAATAACTCGTATGCCCGTCTCCTGTTCCATCTTCCTGTAGTAAGCCACAGATGACTTGGCAGTGTGGCTTGATGCCTTGTCCATGTGGATCCAAACTTTTGATTGCTCACCAAGGTACAGACGTGGGATATCCTGCCGATATATGTGGTCCATTACATTACTCT
This sequence comes from Rhysida immarginata, assembly GCA_023313115.1. Lineage (NCBI taxonomy): Eukaryota > Metazoa > Arthropoda > Chilopoda > Scolopendromorpha > Scolopendridae > Rhysida > Rhysida immarginata. Next base: position 13,646 of record JAHWFO010052908.1, on the reverse strand, counting down.
TGAAGTAAGCTGCACTAATTTTACAGTTTCCAGGAACTCGACGAATCGTGGGGAGTCCACGTGAGCAATATCCGGCAACCACCATGAAGCCCTTTGAAAACTTTTCCTTGCACTGGCCTTGCCCCCTCTTTCGCGATAGTAAATTGCCCTGGGTTTGTTGGTGTCATCGAGGTACACCCAAGCTTCATCCAAGGAGACAACCCACTTCCATCGGTCACCTGCAAGATGGTTTTCATACAGTTTTCTGGCGTTAGTGAATCGTTCCTGCACGTGCCTGGCCGACAGTCTGTGACCGCGCGCTTTATGACGTCCTCCAGCCCAAGATTGTCATGAATTATTCTGGAGACTGTTGCCTGTGAAATACCTTTCCTTTGGGCTAGACTTCTCTGTGTGGGGGGATTTTCTTTCAGCACTTCAGACCGGATTTCTCGCACCACCTGAGCTGGGCGAGTTGGCTGGGGCTTGTTTCTGGTCTGTTTCTCTGCTCTTCCACGTTCATTAGATGGTCTCAATTTGTTCTTTTTGATTATTCGACCCACAGTAGCTTTGGATACCACAATACTATTTCGTTTGCTTAATTCCACAATGCATGAAAGACTGAAGTTAGCGTCGGAAAGGCCAAACATATACCCTTCCCAAAAAGCTGTGATACAAATGTCCCAAATAACAGCAACAAGTGTATACAAAGCTAATCCCCATGAATCGTGGACGAGTCATGCAAATCACATTCCGTCAAGGTGATACGCGGCGTTTAAAGTCGTCTCATTTTATCTGAATCAACCCTCCGTAGCTAACGGAAGAGACTTACGATACCCCTCGTACCGGGAACACTGACAGAACTTGCTGTTGGCTCTAAATATCCATCTTTCGAAGACTTTAACAATTGAATTTTAATAGGGGAGATCGAGGCTGATTAACACACTTTTTTTTATTTTTTTATTCAGTTTGTTTAGGTTTTAATGGTTACCATTAAAGCAATATTTTTACAGGATATTTTTCTGTATTTTATTTTAATTTTTTTAAATTTGGAATAAAAATGTGCTAACTAATCCCGGTTATGGGATAAATTTGGCACATGCATGTTGGCATACCTATTTTAACATATCTTTAAATGATATTAAGAAAGCAACACAGGATTATTTATATTTTTTTTTATTAGGTTATGCTGAACATTTGATTCTTACTGTATATGATGTCTGATATTTCAAATGTAGAATTTTAATTTTAATCTGAATCACAGTTGGGACTTGTAGAAAATGCTACATCACACATGGAAATTATCCATTCGCAAAATCAAGCAGACGGCGTTCAGTCGTGTTGGTCGGAGGGTGACGGCGAGATCGGAATGAGTATTTATTTGGAAGCACCCAATGAATAACAATTTTAATTTTTGGAAACTGATTGTTACTTCTGGGGTATTTGCATACCAAAGAAAGAAGAGCTTACTAAACTAGCAATGTATCAGCGTAGTGAATGTTGGAAATGGACATCACTAGCTCCATTAAAATAAAATAATATCACGGCTTTTTTGTTTTTATTCGAAAGACACCATAGAACAGATTCTTTGTTATTGCATTCCAACATTTGCTATTGTCACATGATAAACTGGACAACTGTGAATAAATAACGAAGCAGGTCGAATTAATTTTAGGTCGAAGCAAGTTTTTTTTGACGGAATTTCATCTGTTGATGTGCCGCGCTATATCCGCTTTCTATTTATTACTCTTTAATAGCTAGTTTTGTGCTTTGCCCCACTTATATTTATTAGCTCTCCATTGTTCTCGCAGTTTTAACGATTTCATCCAACTGTTTTGACAAAGAGTTGAATTTGACTCATTATCTCAAGTTAATGATGCTATTCTATGATGTTTCTCTGAAAGAATAATTCTGAATGAAAAATAAATATTTATTTTATGTAACGCACTAAATATTGTGATGCCTCTTTTATTATTTAATAAATATATTTTAATTCTTTTTTTGTTTTGCTTGCTCGTCTTCATTTATTAATAGTTTTCCGTTTTCATTCCTCTTTAGGTAAGTGTTCCCTATTGTGTACGACTAGATTTTACAAGTAAAGAAACTCATCAAAGGTAAAACAAATGACATATATCTATAGTAACCAGAGAAAAAAATGTCATTCCATCCTTTGAGAGGATGGGGGCAAGAGTTCATTCACCATCGTCTATTATGCGGCCACTTTCCCCAGAAATTAACTTCAACTGTATCCTCTCAATTGTGTAATTGCTTCCATCAATAAATTTTCTCTGGAACTATTTACATTTCTTCTGTATTGCAAAAGGTAAAAAATCATTTCACAATCAAAATTATAGTAGAAGACAGCATTAGTAAACTTTATTAATTCTTTATCGATAATAATCTTGAGCTGTCTTAAATGTGTAGCGTACCCCCGCCCCCACAATATGTTCTATAAAGTATTAACGTTCGAAGAACGACCCCGAGGCGGAAGATTGCTAGGGTTCGGGACCGATTTTAATTGAGAGAAACCACGATACTGCAGTGTTTCATTGTTTTGACATTCACTTTATTCTCAATAACCATAGTCTATTTTTTACTGTTTACAAATTACCAAAAAATTTTACTGTCAATTCATTAATGTTCTTTTGGGTCCCCACTATTAGGTAAGACAAGCAATCATCAGAACTTAAGCTAAATAATTACACATCACTCGTAATAGATAACCGGCACACCTGCCAGTGTAATAGGATAAATGGAGGTTCATACATGTGTTGACAGTGCTGCCTAACTGGGTACTTGATCAGTATGAGGGAGGCTGATATAGGACTGTGCACTCCCGGATCAAATATTCCAATTTCCTACGCATGGAAGCGTGATGCACTTCCTTTATTGCACATGTAGGGGGGAAGAACAGAAACCCCTCTTGGCGAGTGCAGTCCTCATGCCTCTCACACACACACTGGCGAGCTTGAACTTATCCTTTAAACTGCAACAATCTACAGTTACAGGAACCTGCTCATAATTTCTGCCAACGTATCAGTCGTGCATTACTATGCACCTGTCAACTGACTTAACCTCTAGCCCCTTACACAACAGGGTGCTTAATAGGTATAACTGAATTTAACATATATTATTCCTAACCAGTTACAACGAATTGTGAAATTTAACATTAGCAGTTCTCAGCACGGTTGAGTTTAACTAATTCTTGAGCGCAGTAGTTACGATTTAAAGTTCTTGCAAACATGTCAAGGGCGGGAGGACCGAATAAAACTGTCTAGTTGCTGCTCTTGCATTATCTACCTGTTTAATACCACTCACCGGAGACTGTCGACATACTTGCCCACCTATGTTGAATCATACGAGGTTCCCGTCTGGAATTACAGCCTCGCTTTCGCTGAACGGGCGCAGATCCATTTCGCAGTTCCATTGGATTCCATTTCGTCCTATATCCTCAACTGTCTTGCTCACGTCGTCTCGTTAACGGCGTAGAGTATAATATTGTCCAAAAGAAATTGTTTATTAAGAATTGAAATATTTATGCAAATTTATGGCTATTAAATTCTGCCTATGTTATCTTACTTTTTACTTTCGTCATACAACTCCTTCTTCCAAAGTTCATAGATTTCACCTATGTGCTTAAATATTTTTATCATAAACTATCTTAACTACATAGCAAGACGAAAACTGCAAACAACAAGGCTGTCGATCATTACCAAGACGAAAAAGAACATACACAAGATTGTTTTTTTTTTTTTTTAAT
>JAHWFO010052905.1:0-17106 GCA_023313115.1 Rhysida immarginata | reverse complement strand
TAAAACTGGGAATAAATAAACAGTAAATGCAAGATGTAAAAAATAAAATTGAAAATATACAAAAAAATAAAAAAAATAAAATACCAAACATAAGTAAGCTTATGTAAAAAAACAAATTATAATTAAAAAACTTAATGATGATTTTTTTCTTTATTCTGCATACTTGGTTACATTTAAATTATTATTATTATTATTATTATTATTATTATTATTATTATTAGGATTAAGCACTCGCAAAGGAGTAATGGAAAAGGTAAAAAAAACCCTCCAAAAACAAAATGAACCGCTGAGAAAGGATCAATGGCTCGTAAAAGCCAAAACGTCAATGGAGACTCGAAGAGAACTAAAACGAGCTTAAAGTGGAAAGGAAAAGGGAACTATAACAGCATAAAAAAAAGCCGACCCTATAAATTTATATAGTACGACTTTAGACAGCGCTTAAAATGAATGCAACTCGTAGCACATTGGGGCAAGGTACACTGGAGGACAGTGTTACGGATATTGTAAGGCAGATCGTTCCAAATGGCGATAGCACTATAAGGGAAACTTTTGGATTTGAACCCTGACATTTTAAAAGGAATCTCAAATAGGAACCTTGTTTGTCGGACTCCGTTGCCTATCTTGAACCATTCTTTTACGAAGGCAGCTGGATGGTTTTCATCACGGATAGCGCTCGCTAACTCAGAAATCAGCGCAACCTTATAAATAACCATAAGAGTAGGTAGATTATAGCGAGAACACATATTAGTAACAGAGTCCAATCTACTCATTTTAAAAGCTGTCCGTATAATTCTGTTATAGGCAACAGTTAGTCTTTTGAGATTAGCTGTAGATGTTGAAGACCAAAATAGGGCTCCAAACGCCACACTCGGGACTATGACGGCCATAATGAAGTGACACAATTGACTGGTTGATAAGAAAGACCTAAGTCTTTTCACTGCGGTAAAGTGACATTATGAGTTGATCAATCATATCATTAAACCGTAATTTAGAATCAAACCGTAAATAATCTTATTCTGTTATCTGTTTCTTCATTTCGTCCAAACTACAGAATTTGCAAAAAAATGGCAAAAATTAATTCTTGTGAGGTTTGTAGGCATGTTTTTTCATCTGAAGGTGTATTTTCAGAGCATAAGGAGGCAGCTCTAGTTAATCTGAAAACCAGAGGCCGCCTTATTCATCCGAAAGGAAATATTTTCTACATGTTAACTGCTGCAGAGAAAGAATATGCCTACGAAATCTTTATTGCCAAAACATTAGAAAGTGCTCCACTTCCATTCCCTTGCGAAGAACATAAAGATGTAGTAGCCGAATTGTTACACTATTATGTGTTGCTGAGAATGCGGCAGTAATTGATGATGATGTAATAAAAACTTGCAAAGGAACAAAAGAAAAGAGCTAAATTTTTTAATATGTAACTTGTATGTAATAAACACGTAAATCTCCTTTATAATTTTAATAGTATTTATTAATTTTAAGTAAATAAAATTCAATATATAAATAAATAATTGATTTTACCAAACATGCCAGTGTAATGTTTTTGAAATCCAATATTAAAAGTGAGGAATGATTGTTACTGAAACTTGTAGAATTTTGTTTTTGGAATTTTACAAGCTTCAGCAAAAATCATTCCTTACCTTTAATATTGGATTTCAACCCCACAAGAACTTCAATTTCATTTACTTCAAATTATTAATACTTCAAAAAATAAATTAAACCTGAAAGTCAACAATTACATAAATATACAGAAGAAAACGATCAATTCCCTTACAGACATAAGGAGAAAAACGGCCTCCCTTGCAACAGCGCCCTCTGCGAAATGCCTCGCGAACTACGGACAAGATTGTAATCTTCTAACAATGCTGCTATTGTTCATCGGATTACCTTTCCTTCTTTTCTTTCTTTCTTTCTTTTTCACAGCCTTCGTCTCATACGAGCAGAGACCAGCTGATTAGTTGAAAACAAAGTTCTGCATTGAGGATAATCACTTGGGAGGGTTTTAAGACGACCGGTTAACGGGCATTAAGGGGCCTTGAATCCTTGCGAGGAGACCTGATTCTTTTAGGTAGGCAAATAGTAGAGTAATAATAGTGCGTTTGATCTTCTGGCACAGGGGAGAAGCAAGGAGAATATTTTGAAGGGATGATACAATGTGACAACGAGCCAAGCCGGACAGAAGCGCGGCCCTCTGACGGCAGAAGCGGGGACATTTTAGAAGAGTGTGTTCAACAGTCTCCGGCTCCCCGCACTCACATAACGCAGAAGGTAGCATTTGAAGTTTGTGACAAAAGTGATTCAGAGGAAGATGACCAGTTCGCAGCCGGAATAAAGTTGACCTTTGAAGATGCGAGAGCCAACTAGGGACAGAAGAATTAGTATCACAAATCACCGGGATTAAGTTCTTATAGTGACTTCCCTTTGACTCTAAAGTCCATGCAGCATTCCATCGCACTAACAGTTCATTTCGAACGACAGCGGCAAGCGCTTGAGCATCAACACGAGACAAACAAGCCGGCTTCTCACCCATTCGCCCCCAGTACGCCAGCCTATCCGTCAACTCATTTCCGTAAAAACCACAGTGACCAGGGATCCAAAGGAAATAGATATCGTAAGCTTTAGATTTAAGCAAGAACAGGAGATTAATCACATATCCTAGTAGACTTCTGAAGAACCAGCGACCCTTGTTTAGGGCTGACTGTATAGCGATAAGGGCACTTTTAGAGTCTGATAAAATCTGATAGTGATCCGGGGGGAAAGAAGCGATTACCAACAGCGCCTTGTGTATAGCGGTAAGTTCTAGCTGGTACGAACTGGTGGCAGGCATAACTTTTTGGGAAATAAGGGCTCTGTTTCTGAGGTAAACCCCAACACCACCTGTCAGATCAGGCGCAGAAGCTCGTTGGGAATTTGTCTTGGAGGTAGGTAGCTAGCTAGGAGGAGGTTACGGTTCTTGACAGAAGGGAAATCACGTCAGCTACCAAATCGTCCAGGGAGTCCACGCCAATGGGATTGAGAATAGTTGTCTCACAAAGCTTAAAGTGACCACACGGAAAGTTAGCAAGGATCCGCGAGAAGAGCAATTTCAGGCGATTTGATTTAAAAATTTGATTACAGTTCTCCGCTAGTGAGAGGGATTCATGAAAGTTCCCAGATGTCAGACAATCGGCAGAAATAAGGGATACCACTTTCGCCTCCCACCTGAGAAGGGGTGGGGGGATATTAGAGTCTATATATAACGTAGCACAATGAGAGGAGAGGACAGCATGCAAGCTGTGACGAATGATTTTCCTCTCCTCTTTTAGGAGAGGGTCGATTGCGCTTTTCGAGGCGAGTAGCAAAGGCAAAGCCGAAAAGTCCGGAATCCTGATAAGTGCGCCAATAAATGAGGAGGACTCGCCCCAAGGGGGACCCCACCTGGCTTTCACCGCCAATTTAACTCGTGCCAAACATTTTTCCAGCTTCCCCTTCATAGACTGAATATGGGCTCGCCAATTCAGCTTGTCGTCAAAAAAGAAACCCAGAAATCTGTGGCAACGCCTAAATGGGAGACGGACACCTTGCAAGTAGATAGCCAAAGGGGGAGGGGGACCAGACAGCAGAAAACACATGGCGACCGTCTTGTCTGATGAGAAACAGATAGAGTTATTCAGTCCCCAGTTGGTAAGAGAGTCACAAGTATCTTGCAGGATTGCTTTGACGCTCGGTATAGATTTATGCGATATCGTCAGCGAATACACTCTTCCCCAATGTTGGCGAGACGTGTCGGAAAACATCGCTTACAAATACGTTAAAGAGGGTGGGGCTCAAAACCGAGCCCTGAGGGAGTCCATGATTGGCCTTGGACCAAATAATGCCGCTCGGGGTATTGATTCCCACCCTTCTCATTCTTAGGAAGGAGGAAATCCAAATAACAATCCTTCGAGGAACACTGAGATCAATTAGTTTATTTACCAGAAGGACGTGAGAAACAGAGTCAAAGGCACTTTTTATGTCAAGAAAAATAACACCCGCAGTCTCGTTGTTTTCCTTGGCCGCCAGAATATCATCGATCAAGCTGTAGACTGGTAGAATGTAGTTATGGCCTTTCCTGAACCCAAAGAGATGCGCAGGAAGCAGATTGTTGACCTCCAGATAGTGCTGTAATCTATCATTTACTAGTCTTTCGATTATCTTAGTAAAGCATGAGGTGAGGGCAATGGATCTATAGCTGGAGGGGTCCTCAGGAGGTTTGCCGGGCTTTAGCACAGGGTGGATTAATGTGTCTTTCCATTTTGAAGGAATTATGCCAGTGACCCATGAGGAGTTGATTGCAGCCAATAGGAGCCCTCTTTGACCCTCATCTAGCTTTTTGAAGGTGGCGTTAACCAGTCCGTCTGGGCCTGGAGAAGAACGACTGAATCTAAGAGCCGATGTAAAGGCTGACGCTGAAAAAGGCTGCTCCCACGGAGAGATTTCACTGGGAGGACAGAAAGCAGATGAAGGATGTTTTGGCCAACTCAAAGAGACAGTCCGAGCTTCTTTAAAAGTTCTTTTGGCTCTGTTTCTGGTCCAAGCTGCCTCAGTGCATTCGGAGTCCCACCAGCAAGGTCTCTGAAGACAGGAGCTTCTAGCATACTTCTTTGTGGATTTAATTTGGAGCTCTTGCAAAACTTCGATGATATCAGTAGTACGATGAGGGCCAGGATTAATCGGGTCTACGGTCACCCATGGCGAAGCAGAGCAGGGACGAGCACAGCCTATTCGAGGTACATAACCAAAGGAGGAGGAATTACTGATCGGAGATATACAAAGGCGGACGGGCTGGTGGTCACTGCCGTAAGCACCTGGAAATGAAATAAAATGTGTTCGAAAAGGACAGTCACAAGACATAAGGGCCGGATCTAGGTTAGCTGTGGGCCAGTCAGTCCGAGTGGGTTGAAAAGTATGTTCAGAAGTATAAAGAACAGGGAAACCAAGCCGAAACTGAAGCTCCTCCAGGTACCTACCATTAAGGTTGTAGCTTGAGCAGCCCCAGGCAGGGCTTTTTGCATTCCAGTCCCCGATGGCAATAAATGGGGGAATGAAAGAGCTGACAAGAGAATTCCACTTATCTTTCTTAAGATAACCCGGAACGTATACACAGTATAAATGTAGCCACGTGTCGAGATAGTAGAGCACAGTGTCAATGACAGCAACATCATCAACATGGGATGCTGAATTAAGATAATGCGGAATTTTAGAATCGAAGGTAACTAGGTTGCCACCTCCATACTTAGTTCTACTATTAATATAGGTATGTGAATTCTTGAAGTTAATAGATTGGTCAACACTTAGGAAAGTCTCGCACAATGTCAGAATATCTGTTCTTTTCTTTAGACAGGCAGCATCTTCCCAGTTGGACATAAGTCCCCTGACATTCCAATGCATAATAGTGATAGTCTTACTGCGGCTGTTCGATGCCATCGCAGGCGTGGAAGGACAGGGAACTATGCCACCAAGAAGTCGTATCAGCAAGCCAAGGGGGGCCCCCCCGGAGCCAGCTATTCTGGTGCCCATAAGTTTTAAGACTTCCTCAATCTGGGGCGGATCACCTTGTTTGTGAAACTCCATAAAGGTCATAATAAAGAACTTCAAAGAGTTGCCGATAAGTTGGTCAACAGTGTGATTACCCATCAGCGTTACTTTGCTGCAGGCATCTAGATTGTCAACCGCCAGCGCTTGCTCTGCGCCAGTATCTACAATTACCTGTTGTTCCATAGAGAAAGGAGAGAGTTGAGACCATTGTACCCCAAGCAACGAGGGGTCAACTGGAGAAGCAGGGGACGTACCGACGAAGACTGAGGAAAAATAGGCGACTCATCTCTCCCGCAAGTGGTACAGGTAATACATGAATCATTGTTTCTAATCATTTTATTCAAGTTTTCAGAGTGAGGGGTCACGAATCGGTCAACTAGGCGCTGGGGGGCTGGCCTTTTTGTTGTCACCGTAGCGGGCGTCTCCTTGGGGGCAACGGCGGAGGCATAGGAATTATGTCCCGGCACCTGGTTTCCCAGCTCCATGTCAGTCAGTCTCTTCGCCTCATAGTACGAAACGTACAAAGAGACCATCTTCGCTCGAATGAGGGATTCGTATTTGTAGTAGCTACATCCTCGATAATAAGAAGAGCGGTTGCCTGCGCAGTTGGCACAGAGGAAAGGAACCGATGTACATTTGTCACGAGTGTGGGATGTCGATAAACATTTAGAGCAAAAGGCTTTGTTCTTGCATCTGACTTTTGTGTGTCCCAGCTTGTGGCACTGGGCACATTGCAGTGGCCTAGGAGGTGGACGAGAGATTGGAAACACCTCGTGTTCGAACTTTAGCTCCTCAGGCGGGGCTGGGAGATTGAAATACAATAGGAGCTTTCCTAGCATAGGGAAGAGGGAACTTTTTGATGTCGGTGATTTGCGTACCTAGGTCAGAAAACTCTTGGATTTCTTGTAGCGTAACCGATTGGCGGACACCGTAAATATATCCAACTGAAGTGGTCAAGAATTTCGGAACTTCATAAGAAAGGGAATAGACCCCTATATCAGTGTATCTTGTGCGAGCTGCTGCATGCGCCAGGTTTAAGAATTTCACGAGGAATTTCCCGGAACTAAGCTTAGTGACATAGGGCGACTTTCCTGTGAGGGAAAAAATCATGGACCTGAGGAGACCAGGTGAAGGGGTCTTGTCAGAGACAGTAGCTGTCTCCTTTTCAGAGTTTACAGGGTTGCTAGTTGAAGAGATTCCAGCCGGACGGGCCACCGATACCAGCGATAGAGCTCAGCTGTTTAGTAAGGGAATCCCCTGGATTGACCGTGATTTGAATTTGGGGGACATAGGTGTAGGGTTTACTTCAAAGGAGCCAGGGTCAGCTGAGAGAGGAGAGTCAGAAGCCAGCAGGGTTGGTTTAGCTTGACTAGAGGCACTCTTTTTTACTTCAGTTCTTTTTTCTTTCTTTTTCCTCTCTCTCTCCTTTTTGGAGAGCGATTTAGAAGGGAGAGCATCAGCACCGGAGACCTTAGGACTTGAAGGATCATGTCGAGCATCGCGCCGTTTCTTCCCCGGAGGAGAGGGACAAATAGCCTTCCACCCCTCCACATCTAGTTCATAGTCCATTTCCGCCTTCCTCATGGAAGAGGAACGCCGGACGCGCGGATGGGGGGGAGGGTCCCCCATCGCGTCTTCTGATAGAGGGAGCGATAGCGTGCAACAGCAGCGTTCGAAACGGATCGGAAAATATTGATTCTAGAAACAACAGAACGCAGCCAGGAGATAAGCAAACCTTGTGTTAACTAGCTTAATATCAGCAAATGTAGAGGAGCAAGCAGAAAATTGTATTAACTTTATTTTAGGCGAATTACCAGTTAAAATCTCAAGAGCGAGAAGAGCGCGAATGTGAGGCGGGAAGCCATCTTGCCATCCTCCTACCTTTCCTTCTTATACCGTGGTTACGACGGAGAGAATAGCGAGGAGGTCAATTGTTTGGTATTAACGTCCTTTTCAACTGCCATGGTCATATCAGGACGGCGTTAGACGGGCCGCAAATTTTGACTCGCAAGGGTTCTTTAACGTGCAGCTGGCAAACGACTACACGGGACCAACGGCTTTACTTCCCTTCCAAAGGAAGTGCGTGATCCGAAAAAATCCTCGTCGTCCTCGGCCGGGGTCGAACCCGCGTCCTCGGGCATCAGAGGCGATCACGCAACCCCTGAGCCTCCAAGGCCGATGGAGGTCAATGGAGTCAGGAACAGGGAAGGAACAAAGAAGGCGTTCAAGGATGGAAAAAGTGTCAGAGACGGGACATTAGTGTACAGGTTAGTTATGTCGAGTGACATGGGGCAATGGAAGTCTTTAGTGTGGAAGGAAGAAAGATTATCGGTGAGGGTAAGGGAGTTTTTAATGTTCTAAGTGTTAGGTAAGACATAAAGGTTGAAGAGGAAAGAGGACAGAGATTTAGCAACAACATGGGCAGGAGCTCGTGACTAGTTAACAACAGGGCATATGGGCATATTAAGCTTATGGACTTTGATAACGGCATTAAGGTTAGTGGGGTTGGGAGGAATAAGGCGACGAAGTTGTTTAAAACGAGGGGAATTATTAATAACTGAGATGATAGCTCTATGGTATTTAGGGGTGGGGTCGGAAGACAAGAGGATAAAATAGTTGACATCTTTTCCATCCTTGAACGCCTTCTTTATCTTTCCTCCCAGTTCCTGACCCCATTGACCTTGCTATTCTCTCCGTCATATCTAACCAAACTATTTCACCTTCAATTCTCAACCCTCTGGCCTAGGAATGGGCTTCCCCCTCAGCAACTTTCTCTCTGAAGTCCATCTCCAAAACCTAGAACTTATCTTTGTTACTCCCCCCCCCCTCCTTTCTAATTCCACTATCATCTCTTACCACCGTTACGTTGACGATATCCTAATAATATTCGATTCCCGCACTACCTTCCCTGCTGCTATCTCTGCTATTTTTAATTCCTCCTCCCGCTATATCCAGTTCACATTCGAAATCGAAGTTAACAAGTCTATCCCTTTCTTTGCCGGTCTCATCACTAATGACCATGTCACCCATCACTTCTTCTCTGTTTACCGTAAACCTACCACATCTTCTAACCTAATCCACCATTCTTCTTCTCATAAACTTGCTTCCCTCCGTTTCCTCATAGATCGTGCTCTCAAACTACCCCTCAACCTTTCTTCTTGTTCCTCTGAATTCCGCATTATCAGTTCCCTTGCCTCTACGAATGGTTTTCCTCCCTCTACCTTTTCCCGACTATTAAGTCGCAGAAAACTCGCCCTCCTCAACCCTTTTTTAATAAGGAATATTTTAAGCATTGGTGCATGATGTACAACCCTAGCGTAGGCTAATGAAAATAGATTTACTGAGTATATGCAACAATATCAACATCGATATACAATCGATTTAATGGTGTGAAATACTTTATTCAAATTTATGTAAAATGGCGTTGTCAACAGGTTTCAAAGAACTTCGTACACAAGGGGTCGCCAGCATATAGAACTTTCCTGAAGGTTGTAGAAACGCCCAGAATGCTTTGCATCAGGCTTTAAAAGCACCGTCCACGCGACAGAGCTCAGTATTCGTGTTGTTTTGAGCCATGGGACGTGGTAAGCCAGTAGGAACGTGTATACGGCAAAAAATTATACAGCAGTTCCAGAATAACAAATCCCAGCGAGCTATTGCCCATGAATTATCAGTTCCACTCTCTACTGCTAATGGGATCATCAAGCGTTTCAGAGAAATCGGGAAAACAGAACCAGGGACTGCACCAGGCAAGCAGCGATTATTGAATGTTAGGGACCTACGAGTATTTCGACGTTACATTGCGAAAAACAGGCATGCTCCCATAAAGGAAATGACTGTTTGGGCTCGAGAATATTTTCATCTACCTATATCCGAAAGCACAGTCCGCCGTTACATCAGAAGATGCAACTATTACTTGTACGCTACAAAGAGGAAGCCATTTATGAGCACTGTAACTAAGCGTCGCCGGGTAGCATGGGCCAGAACCCATCTAAAGTGGACCCTTGCTCTGTGGTCCGACGAGTCCACCTTTGCAGTGATGTATGGCAACAATGGTCGCAAGGTGCTAAGAACCAAGCACGAAAGTAATCATCCCGACTGTTACCAGAGGAAAGTTCAGAAGCCTGCATCGCTGATGGAGTAGGGCTGCATGAGTGCAGCCGGGACAGGATCGCTTCACTTTTGCGAGGGCACTATTAACTCTGCTGCCTATATAAACATTCTTCAACAGCATCTGCGTCCATCCCGCCTAAAGTTGTTCAATAGAAGACCAAGCATCTTTCAGCAGGACAACGCGAAGCCTCATGCTGCTCGGAACAGCAGCGTTTCAGGGTGCTTGACTGGCCTGCCTGCAGCCCAGATCTATCACCCATTGAAAATGTATGGCGCATTTTAAAGCGAAAAGTCAGACAGCGGAAGCCTCGAACACTGCAGCAGTTGCGGGCGTGTATTTCCGAAGAGTGGGACAAAATTCCAGTAGAAACAAGGCAGAAGTTAGTGTCCAGCATGCCTCAACGACTTCGGAGCGCCATTCGCCGGAAATGTGACGCCACTCAGTGGTAATGTGCAATAAACGGTACGGTGTACGAAGTTCATTGCATCGTGTTGAAAACGGAACATTACAAAAAGTCGCTTATTTAATTTTTATGTTAAAATGCTATATCAGAGTTGTACTAAAGCTCTGTGCGCTCAATAAAGTAATTTTCATTTGTTTACAATTAGTTTCGTTGTACTTATCCAAAATTCTGTAGGTGTCCGAAGTTCATTGACGGTAGGGTTGTACATGCAAGTGTTGTCAGTAAAGGGTCAGCCCCGAGTGGGACACCCTGAACTTATTATAAGATTTGATACTAAACTACAAAAAATAATGCTTTTCCGCAATAAGAAAGTGATTCGCGAATGAAAGCGAGATCGTTCGATAAAAAAAAAAACAATTGCCCGAGATCACTTTTTTTATCATTTTTCTGTAAGAAAAAACCCAACAAACCTCGGGATGTATTCGGGTAAATAGGTAAAATTTATTTTGTATCTCTCAATGATAGGGTTGTCCATTGCGTAAAACTAAAAATATCTGTAATTGTCGCGCAACCATTTATTTCCAAATTAGTCAATTTCTCATGGAATGACACTATATTTAGATAGATTGCCTTCACCCATAAAAGTTGTTAAAGTAACGAAAAACATAACAACCCAGAAACAAAGAACGGTTTCTTAATTGGTTTGTTTTTACGCCAAGTAGCCTCGATAAGAAATCGATTAATTTATCTTTTATTTCGACATTAAGCATCTTTTTTATAATTTATTTTACATAAAAATTCATGATAAAATTTCATAAAATTTCAAAACCTCAAATACGTTTTTTTTTTTGTTTTTTTTTTTTTTTTTGCTTTCGTATTGACGCTACGAAAACTTTTCAATTACCTTTTGTGGTATCAGAAAATATGACGTTTTAAAAATTTTTCTATCTTTTTACACTTTAGTTCAAAGCTTTACATTTTAAAAACGCATTAAAAATATTAAATGATATTGGCGTGTGACAGGTATATAAATATTATATTAATTCGCCTTTACGATGTTTTGTATATTATTTATGTCGTTTCAAACAAAGGCAAACGAAATCAATAGCTCCAGTCATCGATTTTGGCGAAATGTAATCCACTTAAAATAAAAGTTTTCAACAAATTTTATATACTGAATCGCTGACAAAAAGTATGAAGTGTATCCGAACACTTGTTTCCTTTAAATTTGCAAAAAAAAAAAATTACGAACGAGCTGGCACTTCGTGTTACCGTCTTCATATTTGAATTTGAAATTAGTCGTATTTGAATCTATTACCTATTGTTGTTGTTTGTTCTCTTGTTAGACTTCACACAAGTACATGGTGGTCATGCCTCCTTGAATATTTATAAGTCCGTGAAAGAAGTGAAAATAAGTTAAGATAATCTTTATTTAAGTACTCATTTTGAGTTGTGTGATAATTTCTAAGTAAAAATATGAAAAATACAAAAATATATATTTTAAAATTATAATAATTTAAACTATTGAGTCGCTTGACACGCACATCAGGTGATGCACCAATGAGTCAAAACTGTTTTCAAATGTATAAAAACAAATAGGAATGTAAAAACATGTTATACATGGATAAAAATGACGTTTTTATAAGAGAGGTACTCAAAACATATAAAAACGCCAGGAACACTGGCACGAATCCCACAAAATTTGTTTTACTTTCTCCAAGTTCTTCGGTCTATCTTAGTGTCCTGTGCACAAATCGTGGGATTGGATAACATTGGGATTGGGATTGGATCATGGGGCATAAAATAAAGACATATGTGAATTACAAAATGATTTTATTTGAAAGGTGCAGCCGACTTCTCACAAAAAAATCTTGTAAGCTTTACTCATGCTAAGCGAAATGTCTTATACTACACTGGTGGACAAAATTTTGGGGTAGGTGTGTTTTCTAAGAAAACAATTATTTAGAGATTTTATAGTTATGGCACCTTTTAAGTTACTATTGAATATATCAAAATTGACAATTGAAAAATTGATCTTTTAATTTGTTTTTAAGTTACATGCAAAGTATGCAAACTGAACTGGTCAAAAGTTTGGGGTAACAGGTAAATAACTGATATTTTTACAGTAAAGTGCATGAATATTTGTCCATAGATTTTTTGGAATGTGAAGAAGTGTCTTAAGATGATTTTTGATGAGAAATGAAGGAAATTCATGCATTGTATGCTCAACACAAGAACTTCAAGCGAGAAGCTGAAATTGCTGATGTTGGCTACAATACACTAATCAGGGCAATTAAAAATGAAAACAGGAAGACAGGAAAGAAGATGGGAAACCCATCTGCACTTACAAGACGGACAAAATCTAGCATAAAACGCCATGGGAGAAGAGAAATTGCAGCTGGCCACATTGTAAACAGTATGCGCATCGAAGGCTTCAACCAGAACCATTGCAGCGTGAGAATTTTCACTATGAAGCTATTGAAAAATCACTGCCATTAACACCAAAAAATAAAATAGCAAGACTTCAATTTGCTCAGAAACACATCATGAGAAGACTGATTTTGGGTTGGTGGTATTTTCTGATGAAAAACGATTTTTCCATGGATGGACCTGATAACATGTGCAGTTATGTTAAAAACCAATTGCTCTGGTCAGAAATAAGCACCAAATGGGAGGAGGAGATGTGATGCCATTAGGTGCCATTTCAAACACGGGTCACCTGAAGATAAAAGTAATTGAGGACAAATATACGGCAACCAATACTTAGAAGACCTTCAAAGCACATCCATTCTTTTCTGCAAGAGACACTACAGACAAAAACAATGGGTATGGCAGCAAGACAATGCATTTATCCACACAGCACGAATTTTTACTGAATGATTTTCCACTAACAAAGTTCGTAAACTAGACTGGCCGGCAAGGAAAACCGACCTCAACATTATAGAAAATGTTTGGCATCTTATGAGCCAGGATATTTATGCTGACAAACAGTATTCAACTCGTATGCAGCTAATCAATACAATTGAGGCCTCCGCTGTTAAAATAGCACCAAACACCATCAAGAAGTTATTTTCATCAATGACAAATCGTCTTCTTCAAGTTATAAAGTCAAATAGCGGTCAGATTTCATATTAATTTCTTTTACTTTTGATATCTTGATGATTATTTACCTGTTACCCCAAACTTTAGACCAGTGTAATTTGCATTATTTGGATGCAACTTAAAAACAAATTAAAAGATCAATTATTCAATCGTCAATTTTGATATATTCAATAGTAAGTAAAAAGGTGTCATAACAATAAAATCTCTAAATAATTGTTTTCTTAGAAAACACACTTACCCCAAACTTTTGTCCACCAGTGTATCTGTCGGAAGATAGAATTACCGTACATTAACTGTGGATGGCTTATTTTGATTGAGATATCGATGGGTTGTTTGCAGAGCCACGTTTGCTTCATGAGACCACTGGATTTTTTATAACAACACACAAACTCCAGCCACTGGACGTTGCGATCTTCGGGCCACTTGAAACCTACAAGCCCTGCAGCGATGGATGCGTAATCATCCTGGAAGAACCTTCAGTGAGTATGATCTTCCAGAAGCATTCACTAAAGCCTATGGCAAGGCAGCCATCATTACAAATGCCAGCAGTGGATTTTCGAAGTGCGGAATTTGGCCATTTAATGCAGACTGTTTTGAAGATCATGAATTTGTAGCAACCTTCTCAGTTCATCACCAAACAAGAGAGCATTGAAAAAAAAACAAACAACAACACAAAAGAAAAAGCAAGCAAACACTAAGCCAACAAACTGATTTTGCATAATTTACAATGGACCATATAAAGCGTCTACTTGTGAGTGGATACAGCGTATCAAATGCAAAGAATGGGCACATGAGACATGTATAACAACTGATAAAGTTTTTCTTACCTGTTTTTGTTTTTTTTATATTTTAGTGACCTCCCAAGTTTTTAAGGTCATAAGAGCGAAAGGCGGGCCTACTGCATTATGACTTCATATCAGCGTAAGGAGAAGAAATTGATACTGGTGTCCGGCCTAAAAATAAAAATTTGGAGAAAACCCCTTATCATTTGTTTATGTTTGAGAGCAACTGAAATTCAACTTATTCTATCGGCGATATCTTTCTGAATTTTTATGCTATTTGCTTGGGCTTTTTATAAAAGTAGCTCTATACATTTGACTAATAAATTATACGTATAAAAGTCATTCTGGTAACGCTTGCGCATGCGCAGTTAAACATTATTTAGTATAAATGCTCATATTTCATCAAATATTTAATATTTTTATATTGTGATTACAGGGTGTTGTCTCTACTGGAGTTTGTCAAGTTTCTTGAAAATGGATTGTATTGGCTTGAAAATCCTGTATGTTATAAACAAAAAACTTACTAAAGAAACCTTTATATCTCCATGAATATACCTGCTATTCTCATCCAAATAAACACGGAAGATAAATAAAAGAAGTATCATAATCATATGCTAGAGCAACAACGCGTTTCAAGCATTATTTTTTACAAGGTGATCCCACACATTATACAGGGTGATTTACATCGAATGTAAAATACTTAAAGGGGGTATTATAGAGGTTAAGATAAACACAAAACGTCCTATGAACATGGGTTCAAATATGAACGATAACTGAGATATGAACAGAAATAAAAATGCCGCCACCAAGATCAACAAGTTAATAACTCAGATTCTGTAAAGCCTAGATTAATGAAATTTGGAGGAATAACAGAGTACATAAGACTGTGTATACCTTTAAAATTTGATTGAATTCCAACGAGAAGTTTCCGAGTTACACAGTCAAAATTGTGACAAGTGCTAGTTAGTACTCACAAGTGAACACGTACGTATTATGATGTTGAATGAGTAACTTGTATTTTTTGTAAATTTCATTGTTGTAATAATCTAAACTTTCATTGTGGGAATAGGAACTATCGCCTCTCATGCAAATACAGCACCACTCATCCGGTGGCCATGACAACCGATTGTTTGTTTAAACAAAATGGCGGACAGCGATGTTTTGACCAAAGTGGAACAACGAATAATCATCAAGTTTCTCCACAATGAAGGTGTAAAAGCATCTGAAATTCATCAGAGACTTCAGACAGTTCACCGTGTCATGTTTATCTCGAACATCCGTCTTTACTTGATCCCAAAAGTTTGTAGGAGGGCGAGAATCCACCGGCAATGAATCTCATAAGGCAAGGCCAGCAACTGCTATCAATAATGGCATCATCGCACGGACAAATGAGCTGATTAGGGAGAACAGGCGGACTAATGTCTAAGAACTGACTTCAATGCTGAACATCAGCACTGGCAGTGTGAAGACCATCATCCACGATAAGCTGAAATTCAACAAGATGGGTCCCTAGGCAACTCTCCCAGGATCACAAAACCACTCGGGTGGAAATCTGTTCCATGCTGCTGCAGCGATAAGACAGGGAAGATGACAGCTTTCTAAGGCGTGTTGTGACCACCGACGAGAGCAAGTGTGCGAGAAAGGAGTGGCAACACATTGACTCACCACGAACTAAAAATTCAAGATGACACCGTCGGCAACGAAAGTTATGGCGACTGTATTCTGGGACATTAAGGGTAGCATTCATGTCGATTTTCTGGAAGAACGTCGAACCATACACTGAAAGAACTTTTACCACATTCTCTATATAGCCCGGGTCTCTCCTCCCGAGTTTATCTTCGAAACAAAGCGGCATTCCGATAAAGGATTCTTAAAATAACCCAAAAAATCACCCTGTAGAGAAAACAGACACTTATTTGTAAATAAATTCCTTGACAAGTTTCGCGTGCAACAAGCTATAGTACATATTTTGCCTTTAATAATTAGTACTTCACTATTAAAGAGTATGTTTAAACTGTTACAAATTTTTTTAATAATTTATTCGTTGAATTTCCATTGTCGTTTTTATTAGTTCTTAATATGTTATTATTGTCTGAAAAAAAAAGCGAGCAACAAGATAACGTATTCCCTTTCGTGCTAACCATAAATTATAAATCCTATCAATAAATGAAACCATCTATTCTACATCCCCATTTTTCTAGACCATGAAGTATCACTGAGGTTATATATTGACTTGCTATGAAAAATGCTTAGTATGAAAATAAACATTCTCATGTTGCGTGACGTTGAAATTTCTGTCGATAATCTGACAGCGTTTGCTTCTTTATCTTTATAATAAAAGTAGTTGCTGCTTAACCTAGACGGAATATTTGTTTTCAAAATGTCAGTACCTTACATCATTTGGATTTACCGGCTGTCTTTCATTTTATCAAGTTTCTGGAATTTCTTGGCTTCTACCGTATTGGCATCCGAAATTCTGTGAGTAGTCTTACGTTAGATGTACCATAATGACTTAGTGTTTACTCACTTGTACAATGTAACTTGTAACATAATTTTTTGACCAAGTTTCTTACTACTTAGAGAAAGAATAGTAAAGACATAAAATTTAGAACATATTATGATACTACTGACATTGTCATAGAGAATACTTGATAAAAAAATAATAATAATAAAAATGTCGAGCAACACCGCCCGGGTGTTTTCCTATGAATTTTTTATATTATTAGGAAGACGCTGTTTTCGATTTGTTTTCTTAGTTCTTATCTCTAAAGATTATCATTTTAAACTTCATCAGGTCATCTGCAGTTAGTTTCGATGCTGACTGATAAAAGTAAAAATTTCATTTATTCTATTTATATTTCTACTAGCAAAGGTACCCGGCGTTGCCCGGGATAATTACACTTGGATGTAAACAGAACAATTTCAAAAAATAAATTAAATTTTGCAATATCTTAAAAATAAACACATGAAAATGCTTAGAATTAATACAGTAAAAATTCTTAATGAAAATTTCGAAAAAAATCTTTTTAAAGGCTCACAATGGTGCTGGACCTCTCCATGGATGCCACTGCTAGTCTAAATAATTTCTTACTCACGTAATCTTACCTCAGATGTATACTTAGTGTTGTTGCAATTTCCACTCTTCTCTCGAT
>JAHWFO010052904.1:0-13079 GCA_023313115.1 Rhysida immarginata | reverse complement strand
GCTACGGCTAAAGTAAACAGCTCCACGGGAATGCATCTCCCATGACTAGTATGAGCTTCTGAATGAAAGTGCTCCTTTTTTTTTTTCTCTCAACGCTCTGACAGGGATCATTCTGTGAAACTAATTTCATAACAGTAACTGACAATCACTTTAATTTTCGATCATACCTTTTTCGATTATTACAAGGTTGAAAAAAAAACAACAACAGGAAAATGCGTGGCCGTAGCCACTGGATAAGTAAAGGTTTTTATGCCCTGACGAAGCTTTCAATCTTGAAGGACCAGTCATCGGTGGCTACGGCTAAGTTTTTATTGCATAAGTTTTATTGATCGTTAATAATAAAATCACATTCGACAGTGATCGTTCGTTAACAAACCTTCATACTGATTTCCAAGCAAAAACATCGGAAATCACGTGACTGAAGTAGTTCAGAAAAAATGTGCATGAAAGCTCAATCGGTGATTTAACTGTTTATCTTTTTCATACATCTGTTTATATCACAAGTACAGTACAATCTCTACTCAGTGCTTATTTGCCTGTAGTTGCAAATTTCCAATTTTTTAGCGAAGTGTAAGCGAAGGGAAAATCTCTAAGCCAAGCGATTGCCTTTTATCTCCGAAGCTTCCAACCCTAACATTTTCTGAAATAACTCATCCGAATTCAATTTATTTATAAATATTTAGGTAAAGTTATAATAAATTAGTTTCAACTAACTAATTAATTTCTTATTTACTGATGAAGAGTATATAATTGGTTTAAACTAACTAAATAATCAGTATAATTTTCCGATTGCGAAATTGGGAAAAGGTGAAACGAAAAAACGTGAAAACTGCGATTTCGGCTGCTTGTAAGTCAACATTACTCAAGCATAGTGAAATCGAAATAAATATTGTTATTTACTCATTTTTTTCAAAATAAACATCGATTTTTGACTTAAATCATATTCTAAAGCATTTAATAGACCGTATAGCATGTAAAACCATACATGCCAATTTATTAATAAACATTTGAAAATCGGAAAACGTCTTTTAAACATCCGCGAGTGTGAAATTTCATGTGCTCTGTCTACATAATGGCAACTCGTTATAAAAAATAGATTTGTTCCTACATTGCCATTATATAGATGGAGCACTGTACTTCATAAATTACTATCAGAAATAAACGGGCAAATTTGTGAAATATATTATTTTGTAAACTTCTCATCTATTTCTGTTAATCGCAGCCGCCCCCATCTTGCGGACGTCACTTTATAGGTTTACCATTTATTGCAATTTGGAAAAATTTGTTTCTAGATAATCCGCCCCTCAGATAATCCGCAGAGCCATTTTTCAGATGAAAAAAATACAGATAGTCCGCAGACTATCCGTGTGAAATTACGGTACCTATCGAATGAAGTTGGTTTCATACCCCTCTTTTTTTTTAATAAACGTCCCAAAAATGTTCCCCAATTTTGATGTTCACGTATAAATATATAGATTCATTGTGAGAATAGTCTGTTGTGTGTTTCTATTATTTATTTATTTTTTTTTTTTTATTTATTTTTACTTATATATACAGGGTGGTTTTGAATTGAGTACAGATTTTTTGGGAAATGATAGAAGAAGTCCTTAGAAGTATTTTTTGTCTTATGAACATGGAGTCCCTGCAGCTCTGATAACTTACAATACTGCATTGAACAATCAAATGACACCGGGACGCAGTTGCTTGGCCACCGAGATCGCCAGATCTCACACCAAAGGATTTTTTTTTTATGGGGAAGCATAAAATCAATGGTGTACTCCGAACCCGTAGATACCGAAGAAGAATTGGCGGCTTGTGTTGTCGTGGCAGCAGGTGACATCAGAGACCGTGCAAATCAACTGTTTCCACGCGTACATCAATTCATCATAAGGCGTTGCGAATTGTGCTGTGAAGCAAATGGCAGTCATTTCGAACAATTACTGTAAAAGTTATTACAGTAGATTGCTTGTGTTAATTGTTAAAAATAAAATAACCTACCAACGCACACTGCACAATATATTTTTAAAGATGTGCATGTAAGATGTTGTGTGCCACATGCAACAATTACAATTTTTATTCGTGTACTTTAGAAATATTTTGAATGTTGTTTTTCTTAAAAATGAAAATTAAAGGTGGGGCGAGTGGAGAGAAAAGTAGATTGGACTTTGTGATGCACAAAATTACTTGGCTTGAGACGGTAACAAATGACAAACCTAACCTAACCTAACTTGTTTGATTATGTGTCAACAATTTTTCTTTCCTGTCTATTTGTTTTTGTTTTCATAGATGATCTCCAGCTTTTTCAAGCAATTATCAAGTTATGGTTGCTGGTATTTCCTTATCTCAGTACTTGTCTTGTCTTGTCTTATATTAATTCACAGATCACAATGGGTTCATCAGGCTCAATATTATGTCCTCCTTTTATATGAAAAACAGTCTGCCCACTCGATGTGAGATAATTAATGGCTAGAAGTAAGCTTAGAAAAATACTGTCAACCACTTTGCCCTAAAGAATTATCCCAAAAGTGGATGCATGTTGGTGAAAATCTTGAAAGTTTGGCAAAAAGTGTGCACGAATGTGTAAATCCACTTATGTGGGTGCATTTCGGTGAAAATCATGAACGTTTGCCAAAAGTGTGCACGAAAGTGTAAATTCACACTTCTGCTATTTCACTCAACAGCTGAAACTTTAATGCAGTTTAAATTTGAGATCCAGAAGCTTTAAAACAAAACTAGGAAACGTACAGTTCTTATTTCAAGTTAGTCTAGTTCAAATGTTGATTTTTCTCTTAGAAATTCGATTTCTTTATGTGTATTAAGTTTTAAGAGGGAGATGTGTGCAGCTCATTTTGATACAAAAAACTATTTTTCAAGTACATGTATTTAAAAATACATTTATATGGAAGCCTTTCATGAATGAAACAATGACTGAAGGAGCTCTTTTATTGAAAGATCAGGAAAAAGATTTTATTCTTTACATTAAGAATAATTTTCTACTACAGTATTTACCATTTCTTGCTCATTCCCTTAAATTCAGTTTTATATTTTCAGTCGGTGTTGCCCAAGATAAAAAGTGGGTGCATGTATAGGTGGCATTTGAATGAAGTGAGCTTTACTTTTATAAGAAATGCTCCACATGATGCCTGTTACTGCAAGTTCCAAGTATTTATTGTAAAAATATGGTTAAAGTTGTTTTACTATACTGGAAGTAATTTTATTTAGTAGAAGGGTGGATCATAATACTGTTCCTATTAACTAAACAGTGGTGGTCTTATAGTATAACAGAAGGACATCAGGAGTTCCAACTAGTTTCGCCATTTATTCCCGGCTTTGTCAAGGATATATGCTTGACAAAGTCAGGAATAAATGACGAAACTAGTTGGAACTCCTGATGTCCCTCTGTTATACTGTAAGGCCAACATCTGTTTAATTTTACTTAATATAATTCTTGCTAAATTATTTTGTGACGATGCGGGGTATGCGTGTTTCATGGTGCCTTATTAGCCCTAAATTGGGTGGTGTCATTTGCCAAACCCAGTGTGCCCAAAGCACAGCCATGTTCGAACAATGCAACGCATGTCATTTACTTATTCCTAAAGGTAACGCAAAAAAAACTCTAGCGGATCGTATAGTGGTATTAACATAACTAAATCTTAATAAAGATACTACTTCTCGTAGCCCCAAAATTACCTAACAAGAACTCTTAATTTATTATTTCATAACTCAAATTCCCCTTTTAGCAAATTAATTAACTGTAAGCCTGGAAGATTGAGATAAAAATCAAAAGAACAAGTTTTATTAACCAATCAATTAACTTAAAAGAAATTTTACTGCTTCCCTAATACATAGGTAAGATAATAATAATAAAAAAAAAAGAATGTTAAATGGCCTAATAAATCAAAAGATATTCAGCAAACTACATTCGGTTCGTTACATGTCAATAAATCAGGGTATATTATCACAAATTTACGTTACAGTCCCTACCCCTATGAATTGATACCCAGTTATGCATAACGTTAAATTAACAAGCTTGCACTTAAACTTCTCCTCTTCACATCTATCTACCAGGATCCTTAATTAAATTTTTTCACTTAACTGTCACCATTAAGAAGTTCTGTCCAACACTTTGCTTGGCAGCTGATACACCACCGTCCCCGCAGGGTTTCGATGTTCACCACCGCCGCTGCCATTCGTCTGTTCCACTTTGCTTAGCCGCCTAGCCTCCTGACTCGCTACGCCGCTAGATCCCCACGACGTGCCCACGAATCTCCGCACCAGCGTGGCCTTCCTTCGGTTCCCGTCCTACTGACGGACGGCCGGTGGATTTCATGTCCTACCCTGGGAATCGCTGCTACCATCTCTGCTTGTCACTCGTGGTTGAACAGGCTCCCTTTTCTGTTGCGTGCTTGTCTCCCGCACCGTTGTCACCGACGAACCTCCGTCTGGCATCGTCCCTGTCCGGCTTCCACGCCGAGGCGAGCCGGGACGCAGCTGCCCGACGCGGAGCCGAACCTTGTGTAGCCGCTCCTTTCTACACGATTACTTTTAGCCCCCCCAAAAAAATCGGTTACATGACTCACACACAACCTGTTGTCACCAGATCTCTACGTCGAGTGTCCTTTCCTTTTTTAATTTCTCTGATCATGAATTTTTTTTTACAAAAGTTCCGCAGAAAATACAATAATAACTAGCCAGTCGGTGTTTTGTGCACTCGTTCCCGCACCCGCTTCCTTATCTCCATGACTCATCCCCCCCTCCTTTTCTTATCAATAAAACTTTTCCCGCCAAAAAGAACAAAGGGCCAGGAACGAGGCCTAAAGCACCGATTGTCGGAAATCAATTTCTACTAAAATATGCCTTACTGAATACTAACTTGACAATTATATAGTCTAAATCAAATAATAAATCAAATAATATAAAATACTTTTCAGCTGATAATTGCATACAGACGGTCAATCTTCCACACCTTCCGTTTTAATAACTAATAAAAATAAACACATGTTTGGATAACTTAATATGTAGTGACATATTACCATATGTCACAATTTTACACACAATTTTACTCACAATTTTACTCACAATTTTACAATGTAGAGTAATTTGAATTTCATTTCTGTTTTATTTTACTTTTCTTTAAGTGCAAGATATTAAGGAAAAGAGCTTGTTTGCCTATCGGCTGCTTTTTTTTTTTTCCTCTCTCCCCCCTCAACAAACTGAAGATCCATCCAAGAGAAAATTTAGCTCAAACACCCTAAGAAATGTGAAGTAAGGCATTATATAAGCTGAAAATGTTTTTTTTTTTTTCTCTCCCTCTGTTTTTTCCTTTGTGCTTTGTTTGCATTAGGTTCAGATTTTGTGGCTTGAACATTTCATGCACAGTCGATATCAGACGGGCGAAATTGAGATGAGAGTGTTGCCCTTGGATCGTATTCTTCTTGTTGAGTCCTGGAATAGTCAAGGTTATTAGAATAATAAGGTTGCGCGCTCAGGAAGGTTCCGTACGATTGGTCGAATTCAAGCAAAGCGGATGGCGTCATCCAGAGGCAAGCGGCGCGGGAAGCGATTCAACAGAAAACGATACGATCATGACGGTATATTGTAAACAAAAAGTATGAATTCAATTTTACATAATAATGGTCGGAAATTAATTGAATATTAAATAATGGCATGAAATGTAATTTCTGAATATTAAAATAAAATGATGAAATTATTGGAATTTTGATTTTACAGTAAATAAAGTTATATCAGCAACATATGAGGAGTCTCATCTATTCCTGTCTATATGAAGAAGTCTGAATCGACAGATTAAATGAAAATTGATCGAGTAAGCTTACATCGACAAGAGAATTCTCGAATAGTCAAATTTAAAAGAAACTATAAAAATTAGATGCGTAATGAAATGAATTCATTGTTTAGGGTTATAGCAAAAGAGTCCTTGGGAAAAGAAAAGAACGAAATGCTTCCACCTCTTTCATTCTGGCAACACGCTATTGCACAGTTGCAAACCATTTCAACAATAAAATTTCAAGTTTTAAACAATAAAATTTAAACAATAAACAATAAAATTAATTACTCTAAACTTTAAACAATGACTTTAAACAATAAAATTAATTACTCTATATTCACTTCATCACGATATAGGCAGTACGAGCAATAGTTTTATTCTGAACTAGCTTTCATGAGTTCCACGGAAGTACCTAATAATGCCTCAATCAAACCGAAATTCGCGCTGATTCATTTGCTAATCGTGCCACTTCGCCTCTGGATGACGTCACAGCCGAGATCTTTTTGAGATTGTGCGAGAAGTTGCGAGATCTGTTCTGAGCTCGCAACCTTATTATTCTAATAACCTTGTGGAATAGTGAAATGTAAGAATCTTTTTATTTTTAATCATTACTGGGGTATTAATACGGTTGAATTAAAAATATATATATTTATTAATAACGAATGATGGTGACATGCTAAATCTATTCGGTCCTTCTCTCTAGTGCATGATACTAGTCCATTTCTACTGATGCTAACATTTTAACATATTAATATTTTCCCTTTCGTCTCACCATCCATTAAGAGAATTAATTGTTTGTGAATCCATTTCACTGCATTTAAATTTTAATGCTGTGGAAATAGGCATTAATTGTCTCTTTATTAAACTCGGGTTCTCTTTTAGTTTCATTCCATTTTCCTATAGGGCAGACGTGGGCAAAAGAGGCTCTGAGAGCAGCATGCGGCTCTTCATTGAGTTAAGTGCTGCTCCCATTGAAAATTTAAAACTGTTTTTTCACTGAATCTCATTAAATTGTTTAATTAGCAGATTAAAAGCACAACACTCTTTAACCACAACTAAAAAAGGCGCAAAACAAGAAATAAAACAAAAAGAATGAAAAAAACAATACAACCTGTAAACGTCTTTCGAAAGCTTTGCTTTTGTGACGGGACGTGCGCGATATTAATTTATCGTGCACGGCCCGACACTACAGATATGCAAGTAGGCATATCTGTGTTAGCGGTTATTAGAAATTATGAGCGCAAAGACACAGAAGTAATAGATAAGGATCGCGTGGTGGTAATTTAGGAATATCAGGGAATGGAAAGAGAATTGAAGGAGTTGGAAAATTCTTTATTGATGAACAATCTCGCGGGGTATAAAGGCTTACTGAAAAAGAAAGGATAAAACTCAATCGAACCCATAGGTGATTGACTGGTCTCTCGGCTCAAAAAAAAAAGCAAAGAAAGATGTCGTAGTATTATATTAATAGTAATATTTTGTGCTCTCTCTATACGTACTTGTAGAATATTTATGTAGCAGAAACAAGTTAGAAAAAGTAGGCCTAGAGCCTGCTTTTGTGAGGGGATTAGAGAACGGAGAGATTGGAACAATGAGCAATAGAGGGAAGGTGTGGTGTTTCTGAGACAACGAGCGAAGAGTGGGAAAGTTCCGAGAAAAGAGAAATGACAACAATGGAAATCAAGGTCATAGTGGGAGCGGAAAGGAGAGGAAAAAGGTAGAGAAAAAATCATCAGAAGAGAAGAACTGATAGAGTACAGTCAACAGCGAGCAGCAAAAAAAATAAAGATCCGGCAACGACCAACAACCCAAAAAGGAGACTGGCAAGACGACGGCACGAGCCACGCAGGCGGCCGGGTAGGCCTAGAGGATCCCGCATGACGAGGATGGAGCAAGCGTGGGGTAAGCGAACGCGGTCAGGAGCCTTTGTAACAGGGGACCAGAACACAGGGGTACACGGCCAAATCGGGCTTATGCTCATTACACTGGGGTACCTAGGTGTGTTCAACCTGTGATGCCGATCTCGTAGTAAGCCACTTGTAGAAGTGGTGCGAAGCAGTGGGCAGAGAGGCAGTAAAGCAAAGCAAAGCCTGACCACGTAGTGCAACCCTGGATGCGGCGACGACGAGAGAGGCGAACGGAACGGAATCAACGCTGATATAAGAGCCGGTAGCAACAACGGTGTCCAGGGAGCAACAGGGAGAGTCGACACGAGCATCGCTGGAACCATCGAATAGACTGTGGAGGTGTCTACTACAGATAAGTGAAATAACTTTGATATCAGGCCTGCGCAAAAACTTTCAGACTGTGTTATATGTATTAATGATTCGGAAAGGGGATGTGGGCACTTTATCAGATTAAGAGAGAGATCTTGTTCAGAAACTATTGATTAGAGGTATAAGTTTTAATGTTAAGATAGTGAAAGGAGAGAGAGAGAGAGAGATCAGTCAAAGAAAAATAAAAAAATTGGTAAATATAAGAGGAAGATTAGTGGATATAGTTGCTCCATTAATTATTTGAGGAATAATATTTTATTTTGTTTTGTGATTTAGTATGAGAGAAGGTAATTCTAGAAATGTAACAGTGCTTTGTAATTTGCGTTATTTGATTGATATATTGCTTAATAAATGTGTTTGATTTATATACATTTATATATATGTGTTAGGTGTCTTATGTAAGAAATTATAATATTTTTTTTATTTATTATTTGGGTTCGGATGAGTAAGCGCAAAGTGGGTACGATTGAGAACCGATCCATAACTATTTTTTTTTAAGGGAAAACAAAAAAAAAAAAAAAAAGGAGAAAAGGAGGGTGGTAGTATTTTCTTTGGGGTATTCATTTTAAGGTTAAGCTCAACTTGCATCCTGGAGCAAATTATTTGATTAAAGGAAAGCGGGACAAGAAGGTAATTAGAAACTAAGTTAATTTTTTTTGTGTTGCATGTTTATAAAATGTTACTGGATGGGATATTTTTTGGTACTTATTATGATATGGGAATAGACAGGCACTAGAATACCACTATACGATCATACCAGCCAACTTTTGGGGCCTCAGACAATTATTTTTTTTTTTCTCATTGCTTATTTGGGGAGGGTGAGTGTAGGCGATAGCTACAAGATTACGTGCAGAGCGAGGTGCTGTTGCGTCACAAAACAACATTGGGACGCGTCAGTAAGGCGCACTGTCACACTTTCATCTTCAGCAGACAAGGAGAACCTCAAGAGACTTCTTGAGACAACTGACTTGTTTATTAAATTAGCAAGGTATATACAAGGTATAGACAGGGTGTTTCAAAATTATGTACAATAAATTTAGTGACATATTCTTCAGGTCAAAAGAAGACGAAAATGTTGTATAGCACTTTGTCTGGAAACGATTTGTTTGCAAGTAATCTAATATCATACAGTAGGGAAGCACGGTAGTTAGCGGAAGATATTTTAGCAGTTCCAGTGTTTCGACCCAACACTAGGTTGAGTGGTTTGTTCCATTTAAACCTACTTTAGGATTGATCCATTAGTTGTGTATGGTTGTTTCCATTAATGTAGTTTCACTACTGTACATCCACTAGGGATATCAATTTCAGAACGTTTGCGTGCTTTGACATACGCATTACGATTTACGTAAAAAAAAGTCATGTACACGTATTCCAGTGTAGAATACGTACACTGACATGCACCTAATGTATGGTCTTGCGGACGGAAATGCTGTGGAAGCAAGAAGACTCTACCAAGAACGCTTTCCGAACAGACGTTTGCCAAATAACCGAACATTGGTATCTGTCAACAGACATTTGAGGGAGCATGGTTCCTTTGGCCGTCAAACATGACAAGGGTGGCCTGTAGCACATTCTCCGGATGAGGAGGATGTGATAACTGACATCATACGTGATGAACCACAGACAAGCACCCGTCGTATTTCTTTCATGGTACACATTCCGCACTCATCTGTTTGGCGCATTCTTCAGCATCGGCTTTTGCATCCATACAACCTGCAACTGGTTCAGGCACTGAACCCAACGGGCTATCCACACCGACAACGATTTTGCCAATGGATACAACGTCGTCATGCTGTAGACCCTAGTTGTCTCAGCCAGATACTTTTCGCGGACAAAGCAACCTTCGACTCGGACAGGAATCGTAAATTCTCACAACCAGCACCATTGGGCAGATGCTAACCCGCACGTTTCTCCGTGAACATTTGGTGTGGAATTGTCAGAAATAACTTAATTGGCCCTTATGTGTTACCGCCACGATTGACTGGGCGAACGTATGTTTTGTTTCTGCAGAATGCATTGCCAGAATTACTGGAAGATGTTCCTCTTTTGATAAGATCTAACATGTGGTTCATGCATGATGGCGCTCCAGCACATTTCAGCCCAAGTTGTGCGAGCACACTTTAATGCTGCATACACGAATCGGTGGATAGGTCGGGGTGGATTGGTAGCCTGGCCTGCAAGATCATCCGACCTTAATCCCTTGGACTTTTTTCTGTGGGGTCATGTGAAAACAATCATTTACAGCACAGAAGTTCCTAACATTATGGATGTGCGACAACGAGTTGAAAATGCATGCTAAACCATTTGTAATGCTGGTGACGAACTCTTCCATGACATCAGATGGTTGCTCATGCAACGAGCCGAAGCGTGAGTGCGAGCTGGTTACGGGCACTTTGAACAATTTCTGTGATTTGGAGCCACATGTTTAGTTGGCTGTATCGCGTAAATAAATCATTTCCAGATAAATTGCTATAGAACATTTTCGTCTTCTTTTGACCTGAAGAATATGTCACTAAATTTATTGTACAGAATTTTGAAATGCTCTGTATAGTGAAAATAACCAATAGAAACAAAATAACCCTGAGAATGTGATCACTGTTTTGGTAACTGGGCCAAATTTCCCCAGTATCCCAATTCCAGAAACCATTAAATTTCTGAAAAATATTTTCAAGAAGAATCAGATTCCTAAAAATATTAGAAGGGAATGTAAAGATATAGTTAATTTATGCGTTAACAACAACATCCTTAGTTACAAAAACCAAGTTTATAAAATGGTTGGGGGCACTCCTATGGGATCTTGTTTAAGCCCTATTTTGGCGGAAATTTTCCCTAAAAATTTTGAGGACATTTTAAAATCTTCTGATTTCTACTTTCCAGACACTTGGTACAGGTATGTACGTGGGTTGTACCAAAAGTAAGGTTCCCAATGAGCTACAGCCTCGAGGGAAGGTGCTAGGCTAAATCCGACAACAGTGCCATGCGCAGTGGTTCCCGCACTCGAACCCCACTCTCGAGCGATTCGCTACGGTGCTCAGTGTTCGCTTGGCAGCCGTCAGAGATGGAAGTGTTGATCGCCGCTCCTGCCAAGTGCGAGGTTCGAGCAGTAATCCATCCGGTTTGTCCACGCAAGGAAGTTACCGCCCGTGGAGATTCATCGGCAACTGACTGAGGTTTATGGTGAAAAGTGCATGTCCGTTCAGCACGTCCAAAAATGGTGCAGGGCTTTTGCTGAGGGTCGCACGGAAGTTCACGATGAAGAACGAAGTGGAAGACCGCCGGTTTTGGATTCGATTGCCCAGAAGATCAACAGCGAGTTGCTGAAAGATCGGAGGGTCACTGTCGTGAACTTGTTGAATGCATTCCTGAAGCTTCCCACGGCACAATTGAAAGAACTTTAACAGAAACTTTGGGTTATCGCAAGGTGTGTGCTTGCTGGGTCCCCCGGATGCTGACTGACGGACACAAGGAGCAACGCCTTGACTGTGCTCGCAAGTTTCTTCAACAATGTGAGGGGGGAGGCAACAAGGAGAAGTTATTGGACTCTATCGTCACGGGAGATGAAATGTGGATGTTTCATTACAGCCCCGAAACCGAACAACAATCTCGTCAGCGGCGTCACTCTGGTTCACCGCCAGCAAAGAAATTCAAACAAACGCAGTCGGCAGGAAAGGTTATGGCGACTGTGTTTTGGGATCGGAAGGGGGTGCTCCTCATCGATTTCATGCAACCTGGGACGACAATAAACTCAGACAGATATTGTGAAACACTGACGAAACTCCGGCGAGCAATCCAGAATCGCCGGAGACGACGACTGACGGAGGGAGTAGTGCTTCTTCACGACAACGCTCGACCCCACGTCGCTCGTCAAACACAGGAGCTTTTGAAGAAATTTGGATGGACTGTTATGCCCCATCCTCCGTACAGCCCGGACTTAGCCCCCAGCGATTATCACCTCTTCCCCAAGCTAAAGGAACACTTAGGTGGCAAACGCTTCAAGAGTGACGATGAAGTCCGAGCAGAGGTCACATGCTTCCTCAACGGATTGGTGGGAGACTTCTTCGACTTAGGAATACAAAAGCTGGAGCACCGTCTTCAAAAGTGTGTCGAAAAAAATGGAGACTATGTTGACAAATAGACGACAGTGTAAGCTTTTCAACGTTGTATAAATTAATAACAATAAACAATGTTTTCTACTTGTAAAAAATATGGGAACCTTACTTTTGGTACAACCTTCGTAGATGATGTATTCACGATTTTTGATGCCACCAAATGTGACATTGGCTCGTTTGTCCAACACATCAATGGTTTCTTTCCGTCAGTACAATTCACGGTCGAGACTGAAAACAATCAGTGCCTTCCGTTCTTAGACATTAAGATTTCGAGGTTTAAAGAGTCGCTATCATTTGATGTGTATAGAAAACCTACAAACAGTTTAAACTACATACGTAATGATTCCAGTCATCCGTGGAACCAAAAACTTTCAGCTTTCATCTATATGATAGATAGAGCATTGAATATTCCACTGAGCCCGTCCAAATTTAAAAAAGAAAAAAGAAATTAGCCATTATTCAAAACACGGCCAACAAAAACGGGTATAGGTCCAAGCTTATTTTGGATTTAGTTAGAAGAAGAAGATTTAAAAAGTTCTTAGCAGGAATCACTACTTTTAAAAGGAACATAAATAACCAAAAAATCATTTCCTTGCCCTAAAACAAGGCTTTTATAAGCGGAGTAAGCTCGATATTTAAGCCCTTTAATGTCTCTCTTGCTTTCAGCAATCCAGGTCAAATGAAGCAACTACAGGGCAATCCTAAAGACCAGATCCCACCACTGCAAAAATCAGGCATTTACCAGGCTCAATGTAACCAATGCCCTAAGATGTACAAAGGGCAGACGTCCCGAAGCATAGAAACAAGATTTAAAGAGCATTTGAACCACACAAGATTTGGTAGAAGCAACCAGTCAGCCATCGCGAAGCATTCCCTGGATACGGGCCACGAATTCCAGATGAATAGTGT
>JAHWFO010052902.1:0-10928 GCA_023313115.1 Rhysida immarginata | reverse complement strand
CATGTACAGGGTGGCGCTGGTGGCACCCCCTATAAGTTGTAACCTTGAAACTTGAATCAATTGAATAAATACCATAGCTGAGTATACTGTCCAAATTTCATTCATCTAGCACAAGTCCTTCGTGGTGTTGGGATTTTATTTTTCCGCCAGTGTATAAAAAGAAAATAAAAGCTCTAAATTAATCTGATTTAATTATATTTTATTATTAAGATGCAATAGAGACCCTTTACAATGCTGTACTTGGTCTAAAATTTCTCTTGACTGCATTAACGTGAGTGATAGTTAGCCCTTGTTTAATGTAAATAAAAATATGGGTTTCAACCATTTTATATCCAGATTTGTGGTAAGAGTATTCAAGATAAATGGAAAGTTAAAACAACCTAAATAATGCAGTTAAAACAATAAATACAGAAATTTAATATCAAAAGCCAGCTAATACGTAAAGAGATGGCATTCAACTGTGATATTCTAGATTGGTGTTTCTTGAACTTTTTTGCTCGTGACCCCTTTTCACACTAAAAATTCCAAAGGATCCCTGGAAGCATAACTCCAAGCATTACCCCAAGCATAAGGTAATGATATTATCAGAAAAGATGAAACATTATCTTGGTTTCTATTAATTTCTTATGTGTGCTCATCAAGTTTTCTGATGGTTTGGAAAGGAAAGAATTAATAGAAACTGGGTGCACAGCCTTTCATTGGGCCTCTACTTGACTACCTTTAAGAACACTTTGTGACTTCCTGGCTGTGTCGTGTTCATGATGGCCCAATGGCGTGATACTCATGATTCCTGGTTCGAATCCCGGTTGTGGAATTTTTCTTTCCATTTTTTCTAATATATCATTACCTTATGCTTGGAGCA
This sequence comes from Rhysida immarginata, assembly GCA_023313115.1. NCBI lineage: Eukaryota > Metazoa > Arthropoda > Chilopoda > Scolopendromorpha > Scolopendridae > Rhysida > Rhysida immarginata. Next base: position 10,066 of record JAHWFO010052902.1, on the reverse strand, counting down.
CCATCTCCAGTTTCTATTTAATAATTTGTTACCACTCTAGATTGATCTCATCTCGTAATCAATCATATTAATTTTATTACAAAAATATAATGAGGATATTAATGATAGACTGAAGGAAATAATGACTGGTTGGTATCAGATCAGAGTGTGTGAAGATTACCTAGGCTTTATATTATTGATGAGATTCCACCTACACCAATTTCTTTCCACATGATAGTGTTTCCATATGTAATTTTGCAGTCTGTTGGAGTAAATATAAATAATATTGAGACCAGCACTACAACTGACCAATAAATCCAATTTGTTCAGATATAAAAAAGCTGGTTACCTGCCTACAAAAATGACAACAGTTGTTTTTGCATGTTACCCCATTACATTCCAGAACCAGATTATGTAGGTCCAGGGGTAGCTCATTCCATAAATTTATTGATGAGTAGGGGAAATGTTAAGCAGGAAATGCTATATGGTCCTTTGAATTTTGCATATCGAGTCTTGCGATAATTGGATATAATGATAAGTCACTCTATTAAATAATGAGCTGGATGTTCGGAACAGTGAATTGCCTCAGCAAGTTTTTTAACAAGATCAATTCTACGGATATTTTCCAGAATTGGAATTTGATAGTTTGACCACAGCATGTATGAAATTGGGAATAAATTCCACAAGATGTTATCTTTAATTCATGGTAACTTAAAGCCCCTTAATCCATGCAAGTTTTGACTCCAGCTGTGACCTAATTTGCTTCATTTTGTATCTGGAAATTACATTGCTCCCTCTATATAACAGCACTCTACATAACACCAAATTTATAACTGCAAATTTAATATAAGAAAGTTTTTTCCCAGAGTCTGCAGTTTTTATTTTCTCCATAAAAACTTCATTATATGGACTTGTCATTATAAATTTGGCGTTATGTAGAGTCCCAGTATGTAGAGAGAGCACTGTATATTGTATACTGTTTTGCTCGGAAGATATGCTTAATTTGCTGTGAATTTCTACTACTGTAAATTAAACCACTATTTGTAAAAAACACACGCTGGCAATTCGAGGCTAGTGGCTAATGTGATAGGCTGAATTTGATCTACGTAGACTTTTATTGCTCAATTATAATAGATGGACTGTAGGAAACTTGCCTTCGAATTGCTCAGATGCTCTTCAGAATCACTTTTTCCAACATATCCATACATTCTCTATAGGATTCAAATTCAGGCTCTTGAGGGGGTCATGTAAAATGCTGGAAATATATCTCATTACTAAAGATTTTGACTTTAGTGCAACAGTATAAAACCATTGCAAATTTTTTTGGGATGAGTTGTCAGAGTTGAATAGTCGTTGGAATCAGACATGACTGGGATGAATTGTCTAGTGCTAGTTACCTTGGTTTGAGTCATCTGGAGCAAAATACCATAAATACTGTATTAAGCGCCCGGGCACTTATTTGCAAAAATTCAATGGACTCCAGGCGCTTATAATCTGCACAACTGTGATGGAAACTATTATTTCACAATATTGAATTTTCTAGGCAGGAGAGGAGTCATTTAATAAAATGAATCACACAACTCAATTTATATAAATTTAAAATAAAAATAAATGTACAAATATTTATTTAATTACAAATAAAACCTTTGTAAAATACTCTCCCTTCTCCTTCATCTTTTCTAAAATATCCTGATGTGTTTTCCAATACCGAATGCATTTAGGATCAATGCTACACTGTTTGTTTGTAGGCTGTGCAGAATGGTTTTCAGCATACTTTATTGCTGCGAGTTTAAAATTGATGCTATAACTGTGAAGTTTTCGTTTTTCATCAGCCATATTGCTTGACCGAATCCAAAATTAAAAAGCAAGAAATTAAAAAGATAATCATGCTGGACTAATTTCTACTTAACAGTGGCAGTTGGGAGAGCAAAAATTCCCATAAAGCAGCAAGAGAGGACAAATTCACGAAATAAGCGCCCAGCGCTTATTTGTAAAAATTTGGTAGACCCCCAGGCGCTTAATGCAGGCGGGCCGTTATTTCAGGTTCGGTGCTAAATACAGTATTTACGGTATCTGTATTGCTGATAATTAAGGAGAGCCTCTTCTGTCATGGCATATTTACAGTGGATGAACCATATTTTGACCCTTACCACTCTGAAATAATGACTGATTCATGAAGTCTTTATAAAGAACTTTGACACCAAAGGAAGGAATTTTATGGTATTTAGAAACAAAAACTTGTTCAGTGATGACAAAATCGAGAAGATAGTGACACTTCATGACAAAACAATATAATTCATCTGAAAGATAACATTAATTCAGTAGAGGCTACTTTTTTCAAGATATTAAATTTAATGAAGGGAGAAAAGTATGAATCATTATATTAATCCTTGAATGGAAGAGAACTCACACTATCATTTATAGATTTTATATATGCAGTAAATAAATGCTGTTTGTGAAAATTGCAACACCATGCAGGAATAAGCATGTGAAGTGGCATGTGAGCAATAACAGATCTGTGATGCCCTTAGATGTCCGGGGCCGCACGTGCGCTACACTGAAGGAATCAGCGTGTGCTTTCCCCCACTCCGGAAGGAGCGGGTAACCCGTTGAACTCCTTCGTGATAGGGATCGGGGCTTGGAATTAATCCCCGTGAACGAGGAATTCTCAGTAAGCGCGAGTCATAAGCTCGCGTTGATTACGTCCCTGCCCTTTGTACACACCGCCCGTCGCTACTACCGATTGAATGATTTAGTGTGGTCTTCGGACTGGCGGTCGCGGTGGCGTGCCGGGAAGATGACCGAACTTGACCATTTAGAGGAAGTAAAAGTCGTAACAAGGTTTCGACTTGCAGGAAGTGCAGAGCAAGGCTTCACATGCAAATGATTGGAATTGCAAAATTATTGCATGTGCCTCAACCAAGGTCTTAGTAAAATGTATGATGATTGTTAATAGAAATGTGTTTGGACTGTGCAGTTGTGAAAGCATCGCCTAATTAACAGAAAACATATTTAAGTACGTGAGGTATCTGTCAGCAGTTTGCTTCTTTTCAAGAGTTGTAATTAAGTTGGAAGATGGCATTCATGATAGACAAATCATCCAAAAATAATGTGTATGTTCTTATTCAATTTTTGACCACTGAAGGGCGTCAGCCAATGGAAATTTTTACAAGAATGAAAGTGTTATACAACGACCATATTTATTCTGGTAAGGCAGTGGTTGAATGGTTCAAGAAATTTCAACAAGGAAGGGAATCCACGAAAGATTTGACCTGTCCAGGACATGCTTATGTTGCAGCATCAGATGAAAATGTGAGAGTGAGAAATTGCTCTATGGTCTGGACTTGTCCCCATGTGATATCCATGTCTTTGCCCCTCTAAAATAGTCACTAAAAGTATGGTGATTCAATGGGGAAATTGCATGAAAATATTAAATTTTTGTTTTCTATAGTATTTGTTATCAATATCAAGGAATAGTAATTCGTTTGTGAAAAAAATTTATAGTTATTTTTTAAAAAAATGTTAAAGTTGACACCACAAGAAAACGGTACGTCATAGCCTGTGAGGAATATGATGTCACTTGCCTGCTCCCCACTATCAACGACAATGGTTAAAGCCTTGAGATGGAGCTCACATACACATAAAATCATTGCGTTTGATGGAAAGTGACGTCAGATATAGTTTTCGTTGGGAGGCGTGGTTTCACGTTTTTAGCGCTAATTTTAATAGGTTTCTTTAATATTTCTAATAAATTTAACGATTTCGTATTCAGTATAACACAATCTGTATGGAACTGTGCTTTAATTTGTAAAAAAAAAATTCTATGCAATTTCCCCATTCAGACACTGACGTAGAATTTGCTGTTCCACGATGGTTCTGCTAATAATAATTGCAGGTATTTTACCAGATGGGAATCTATAGATTAGTGCACCAATGGGACTCGTGCTTTATTGTTCATGGAGATTACTCGTAAATTCTTGGAATAAAAATTGATTCCCAGCCTCTATTGAAGAATCCTCATAGTAAGCAAGTCATTATGTCAAAGGATGCAATATGAACAAACGACAGAGTTGAATGAGGATGAATTAAATGGCCATTGTGAAGGTGGATGATCACAGTACAACACTGCAGCTTATATGGGATATAATGCCAAGATGTGATGTGAATGTGGAAGCAGTGAGCTAAGGATAAGTGGACACATCACAAATCATGAAATAAGACGATACCATGGGATAACACATCACCCTTCGTGCATATGGCCTTATGTCCATGCAAATGTATTTTTCCCCAACCCCGGGGGGGGCCCCCAAGCTATTTAAATGTAATCTGTAATAAAATATTAAATTTTTCTTTTTTAATTGTTCTCAGACAGCGTATTTAATTCAAGTTAAGATATTTTCTGGTGCCTATTATACAGACTTAATTCACAATCTGAAAATGGCATATATATGGACTTAAGGACTTGTACATGAAGGGTGATGAGATATCTCTTCTGCATGGTAGTGACAAGCTGTTCAGCCTCATCACAAGTGTTAGCACAATGCTGGAGCACTATAACAAGTAACAAGTGTAGCATTGTCAACCTCCACATGTCAGTATGGAGCACAGGCTACATGCATTCCTTTACGGCAGTTTCCCTTGACACTGAACTATATGCAGATTAACAATACATCGTCTTTTCAAATGAGTCTTGCTTCATTGTTGACTTAAATGATGGCTATATATGCATTAGACGATTTCATGTTAAGTGCTATCATCCATCACAAATTGTAGAACTCGCTATCATCAGCAGGCTTGGATGTGGGGTGCCATTTGTGATCTTAGTTGCTAAGAATTGTGTGTACAATCACCAACAGTAACTGGTTCATCAAGGAAGTTGTAGAGGCAAAAGTCCTTCCTTCAGCACATTTCTGATGCTATTTCAGTAAGACAATGCCTGGTAGCCTGTTGCCACTTCTTCCCTGGCCTGCATGTTCACCTGGCCTATAAAACCTGTCTGGGATATGGCCATTCAGCAACTATCATATCAAGGTTCTCCAGAGCCAATCCCAATGAAGCAACCTGGCAGGAACATATCCAAAGCTATTTATTCAATTCCACGAGGAGCATCCCATAGCAGCAATTACAAGATAGAGTTCTTTGCACATAATATTGTTGTATTAATCTGAAACTGTAATCACTTATGTATGTCATCATTAGTGATTAATAATGGCACAATTCCTTCATTGTTTTGCAGCTTTCACAAACAAGAGTTATGTGCCAGTAATATTATTAGATGATTTGATAATAAACATTTTTTCTGACAAAACTCTTAAAATAAATTTTTAATATTGATTTTGGGGATCCATTTTAATAATGTAAAAAATTTTGTTATAGTAACACCAACGAAGTGTAAAGAAGATCAATTTGAATGTCGATATGGTGATTGCATTGAAGCGCATCGGCGGTGTGATGGCAACTATGATTGCTTGGATGGAACTGATGAACATAACTGCCATAGTAGTATGTATATTTAAATTTTTTTTCAATAGAGAGAATGAGTTTTTTTTTTATTTTTACTTTTTTTAATAGATTGAATTAATTTTAAATTATCTATAATTTTACTGATTTTAGTAAATGTTTTTTTTTGTTACATGATAGAATTGTTATTTCTTTATAGTCTCTGTCCACATATGTGCAGTATTATTTGTTAATGACTTTTACGTTCATGATGGTATTGCTTCAATAATTTAGTTGGACCTTCAACTGGGTGCAGTGCCGGAATGTTCCAGTGTCGAGATAGAACATGCATTGATGCTCGTCAACGATGTGATAGGCGTGTAGATTGCAGGGACCGTTCAGATGAAATTGGATGTGGTACCTTAAGTTGTTTTCTTTTTATTATTTTCTCTATTTTTTCGAATATATTATCTCTTCTTGATAATCTAAGGCAGCAAGCTTTTATATATGGGTGTTGGTCATTCTAGTCTTCTTCTTATTTTACTTACTCTCACATCTTTAATTTTCCTGAATTGAGTTTAAATTTTGGGCACGCCGACAGTGATTGAATATAATCTAAGCTGAAACTCAATTTTACTACTTTTATGCTTCTTCCCTTATTCTGAATTAATGTATTAACCTGAACTTTTGAGGGTGCTAGCAAAATTAAGTGCTCTTTCCATTGAATGTTGTAATAGTAGGATGGATGTGGTTTTGTTCCTTCTCCATTGATTGAGTGCAAATTCTCATGGGTGTATGGTTTTTAAACATTCACTTTCTTGTTGAAAAATTTATACTACAATCTTCTTCTTTCTCTCTATCTCTTAAAATGTGCTTTTTTCTTGATCTTTTTCATGTTCCAAAGTTTGAGTGATTTCTTTTGAGGAAATGGAAATCTAATAATACTTTCCACTTAAGGTTGAAAAAGTAAAGGATGCGAGGCCTTTGTTCATCTTTTAAGGGGAAAACCTTTCTTCTTTCTTTTTCTTCTTTTATTTATTTTTTTTTTAATCTGATCTCGTAAACATCGGTACACCAGATTCACACTTTCATGAACAGCATACCAAATTCCATTTTCTTTTATTTATTATTCTATTTTTCAGAAACATTATTAACAAACTTTTTTTAAACGGATTTCTTCTTGATTAATTTACTTTTGCTGGCTTTTAATATAATTCATTTTTAATTCAAATTTCCTCTATGTTTCTTAATTTATATATATTTCTCATTCATATAAAATTCAAAGATAACAACGATCAGAATGTCGATTCTTCTTTCACTTAGCACATAAAAATATGAAGAATTGCTTTTTTAAAGCAAAATATTTTAGATGGTGTCTTCTTGTTGTTCAGTTATTTCATTATATTTATTTATTACTCTTATTGATACATCTTTAATAAATAAGTATTTTTTTATGAGTGTAGCCCATACACTGATAAAAATGTTTAAAAATTTCATTTACAGGGTTAGCCTAAATGATTGATCAGGTTTCAAAGCACTGTTTATCTACAATATACAACATACAAAGACGGGTGATACATGAAAAGATGCATACACTCACCAAGTTTCAGGTCACCCGGCACACATCCAAACAGTAATCCAGTTCCGTGTTTCCGTCAATGTCCGTCACAGCAGCAGTGATGCGTTCCTGCAGTTCTTGCAGCATTGTTGGCATTAAATATGGTGAGTGTATGTATCTTTTCATGTATCACCCGTCTTTGTACGTCGTATACTTGTAAATAAATAGTGCTTTGAAACCCGATGAATCATTTAGGCTAACCCTGTATTGATTTGTCATAATTATAGGAAAAAAAGCTATTATAGGAAACTCCTTATGTAAGTGAAGGTCTACAAAGTCTATATTTTATAATCAATATATATAATTAAAATAACTTGGACTTAAAGAAATGTTGAAATTAATTTTAAAAAAACAAAAAAAAAACTAGGTATTTCAATGGAGTAATTTGTTAATTTATATTTCGGAAATAAATAAGGGATATAATTAAATTAATTAAATTATTGTCAAATTAATTTTTCCAAATTCAAATGAAATATAGGGCTACTATAAATAACTCATTTGATTTCAAAACTCTTATTTTCCAAATTATTACACATACAGATATAATTGATACACAATGGTGAAAAAACAGGAAACGAGTGTGTTTTGGAATATGCGAGATGTATGTCAGTTATTGCAGTGCAGCATGCATTCAGAAGAGTACAGAAAAGAACCACCATATAAACGGAGCATTTTGTGGCGATACCGACAGTTTAAGGACGCTGTTCGTCTGTGTAAACTGAAAAGCACCGGTCAACCAAGTGTGTTGGCTGAAACTGAAGAGAGTGAGGGATTATTGGACACTGTGTCATATTAGCAGAGGGGCAGACATAGAACATGTGAGAAAAACTTTGTTACTTTTACAGTTCTTTGTATGTGTTAGATATATCTGTATGTGTAATACTTTGGAAAATCGAGTAATGCTTTGAAATCGAGTAAATCATTTTTGAAATAGTAACTGAGCAGTGTGTTTTTTTTTGTTTTTTTTTTAATGAAAATAGGAAGGAAAATTTCCATTATTTGGAAGATAAATCTAGAAAAAAATTCACATATCAGGTCGTGGCATAAGCAATGCATGATTTTGACACAACACATTATAGTGCAAATTGGTCATCATTATAATTTCTATCATTACTTATGATTTCTCTCCACCTTTCGGGCAATTTCCAAATGCCATCTCCACATTTTTCGGCTTTGAATTGAAGAATTTCACTATTTCCCGTTACATTTCTTCTTGAATGAAAGCGTTTTCCATTAAGAACATTTGTTAACGATCGATCACTGTCGAATGCGATTTTATTATTAACGATCAAAATAAAACTTATGCACTAAAAACTTAGCCGTAGCCACCGATGACTGGTCCTTCTTATCGAGGCCTTCAAGATTGAAGGCTTCGTCAGGCCATAGAAACCTTTACCTTTATATATTCAGTGGCTCCGGCCAGGGTCCTCCCCCTTCCCTGGTCTCGTTCTTATCGTTGGTGGCTACGGCCTAGCATTTTCCTGTTGTTTTTTTTTGTTTTTTTTTTTTTCAACCTCATAATAATTATGATCGAAAATTAGTGATTGTCAGTTACTGTTATGAAAGATACAATATTAGTTTCACAGAATGATCCCTGTCAGAGCGTTGAGAGAAAAAAAAGGAGCACTTTCATTCAGAAGCTCGTACTTGCTAAGGGAGATGCATTCCCGTGGAGTTGTTTACTTTAGTGTAATCCATGCATAATATCCATGAAGCGAAATCGCTAAACAGATGCTAAAAGTAAAATTGTAAAATTGCATCGGAGCATTATCCCTAATGAAAGCAAGCAAATTTTGTTCTCTGCTGTAGATAAAAACGCGATGGCTTTAAATTGGTGGTTTTAAATTAGGCTAACGAGTCTTTGTTCAATCTTTTTCTAACATTGAAATTAATATTCTAACCCCTCGGAACAATAATTAACCAGTGACATAACTTTTCATTCATAAATTGTTAAGAAAAAAAAGTGTTAAAAAGTTAATGTCGGCGATTCGCTCGGCCGGAATTCACTGTACTTGGCAATTCACGATTAGTTGAAGATGTTATGATGTCATAGAATGCTCTCTATTGCTATTGGTTAGCACCTAGCAGTGAGTGCGCTGATAGAACCATGGCTGCTACTGAAGAAATAAGGAGTTGCGCTTGTTTATTAAAATGAGATTACTGTAATTATTTACACATAAAAATAATAAATTTATAAAAGCTTCATTAAATATATAAAAGTAATGAAGATGGCTATTTAAATTACTATTTTAAATTACTACTTTGTAAAAGGTTTGAAATGAGCCACTTTTTACATGGGCTTGAACTCTCAGATATTCAGCGGATTTTCTGAGAAGCGGACTTTCTGAGAAATTTTTTACAGGAAAGGTGTTTTTTTTTTTTTTATCCTGCGGATTATCTGGGAGGCAGACTATCCGCGTGAAATTACGGTACAACCACAAAAAGTATGTTTTCTGACTTTTTTTTATTCTGTGCTCCTTTTACCATTTAATGGTATCATAATTTTCAGTCTCTCATTCTGTTCCCCTATATCATCACATATATGTGAATCCCTTTTTCCCCACAGATAACATCATATATGGGTTGCCTCATTTACAGTATTACTCGGTCTTATTGAATATTTTTTGAAAAAATTATTTTCTCTCACAATATTTTACATATTACTTCCAACTGCTAAAAGAATCTTAGTACCAACTTTCTTCACTATCTGCTTCCTGTTTGTTTTCAGTGTTCATAAAGAATATTTTTTAAATAATTTTGAGAGAAACATTAATTACATGCACTATTCAGAAATCTGCTTCTGGCAGGCTCGTAAACAAAGTTGTTGTGGTAGAGTTCTCACATTGTAAGGTGAAATGGAAGAGTTCACTTTATCACGCTCAATAGGTAGAACATCTAGGGAAAATTTGTTTAAAAATGAAGTATAAGTGATGTATAACAGTTAAGATAGAGAATAATAAGAGAAACATCACAAAAATAACACAAAAAAATATAAGAGGCCTTTCGGTCTTTTTTATCAATGACCTTCAT
>JAHWFO010052879.1:0-11254 GCA_023313115.1 Rhysida immarginata | reverse complement strand
GAATTCTCTTCGTTGAATCTATAGGATGACGAAATATTGCAACATGGCCCGATATAGAGCTACATTTGTGGTCCAGTTGGTGTGATTTCGTCAAATAAGTACGAATCCAGGAGAACGTTGCAAAAAACCATCCATCTTCACGCGTGCCCGAAATGTCAAGCAAACTATTGTCGGAGGCTAGCATCGCCGGCTTGCAATTCGTGGAAGCGGTAGAGCTTATAAGGTTAGAGGCGCAATAATTATGCAAACATCTCTACACTGTTATGTACGCTGTGCCTGACTTTCTATGCCACGAGCACTTCACGTTCCGCTAACATTCTCAGATTGCTCAACAACTGCCTTTCTGTCTTTTAGGTACCCGAAGGTTCTTTCCTCTTCAGATAACGCAACTAAGTAGTCAGGCGCGGTTTGGCAACGTCAACACCATTATGCTTAACAAATCTTCTGATGGGAGTATACATCCTTTTATACCATCAAGCAAATGAGGATAGCTGTTGTAATAGGCAGCGCCACATTTTGCCCTAATGGTCGGTTGGAGAAAGATATACAGTGTTTATATAAATGATTGTCCCGATTTCATGATTTTATTATAGATGTACTATTTAATATATCATCACGAAACTTTACAAATACATAGAGCAACTCGCCAAGTTTTTTTGCCATGTTGCAGGTGCTAGATAATGTGCCCCTTCAGTGACTTTACAAATATAAAATCTGTAATCAATGAAGCATGTCTCTGTAAATTTGAGCAAAAGGAGGTGATTTGAGCAGATCAGCCGGTAATAGCAGCACAAACACTTAAGTCCATCAAATACCGCCATACAAACAAGTCACAATGGGAGCGTGGAGGCCATGATTAGTTTATAAGTTACATATAAACAAATCACGATGCTCACTTAAGCTGAAAACTATCAGCGTGAACGAAGTATTCAGAAACACAAACTGAGGCAGGACTGATAGACAGCCGAAATTTAGTAGGTTTGCTGATGCCGATAGAAGTAAATATGAAAAGCATATGCTGCTGTTGCTCTTGTGTCGATAGAAAATAGCACTTCACTTTGTGTGGCTGAAAGTGATCATCCAAAGCACGTGAAGTTGCTCACTAAAAACACACAATGATAACGAAAAGGGCAACACAAGTACAGTTGAAAAGAACTTAAAGTCTTCTAAAAGGATTTTTCAGTTAATTTGACTAATATCAGGCGATCCGAAAGTATCAAAATTTGAAAATGCAGCAAATCTCAAAGTATGTATATTATGCTGATGCAGTTTGCACAGCATTAAGTGGGATTTGATTCAATTTGAAAAAATTCAATAACTGAATAGTTACATCTGGCGCTGCATGTTGTCTTCATAGATATATTATTACAGCTTAGTGGTTCATGTCCGCGATAGCTCAATTGGTGAGAGCAGTGCCAGCGATAAGCATGATCACTGGTTCGAGCATGATCATGGAATTTTTCTTCAGTTACTGTATTATCTTGTTTGAGTTACTTTCAGATGGCGCCAAGTTCCGTATTCTAAGTTGCTCTTTTCCGTACGAGTTGCCATTTTTGTTTGTCAGGATGTATAGAGATCGGACAACTCCATTGACCATAAAAGAACTCGATCCGGTATCATGTATCTGCTATACTGACAGAGGTTTGTCACGTTTAATGGGATGGAATGCTAAGCAAAGCCTTCAGTAGTTTAAATTTTATTTAACAATTTGCTCTTTGGACGAACTATTTACATGTAGTAACTTTAGTGAGTTTATTTTTTATTTTTTTGTTTTCATGATTATAATATACTGTATAATTGTAACTTATTAAAAATATATTGTTGCTAGCCCATTGACTCGATGGAGGTTTCGTATACCACACCTGAAATTCTAGCCATAGTCCTTAACTATTTCTACGATGGCAGTTGGCATGACAACATCCAGGAGGATCTGTGGCCAGCCATTAACGACACCGTCGAACTCTTGGATTGCGTATACATTGCAGAAGGCGTGGAAGTCACTTTAAAAGAACTTGCTCCTGTATATTTCTACGATATATGGTCTCTGGCAATTGAATATAAAAGAAAAGTAAGTACATATACTCGGCAAATATTCTTTGCAACATTCTTTAATATTTTTCTCAAGTAGAAGATAATAATGAGACTGAAGGTATTCTTCAAACTTATCATAATTACAAAGTAGAAATAGGGAAGGAAAAATTCTGCGACCAGAGACCACGCCTTTCGCTGGTACCGCTTTAACCAAATGAGCTACCGTGGACAATGAACCGCCAAGCTGTTACAATATATCCATATGAACCTCCCTGAAGCGTGGTGATTCATTGTCCGCGGTAGCTCAATTGGTAAGAACAGCGCCAGCAAAAGCCTTGATCCCTGTTTCGAGTCCAGGTCGCGGAATTTTAACTTCCCTTTTCTACTTTGTAATTTAATAATGAATATTTCTAACTCCATAATAAAAACTTTCAATTATGTAATGCGAATTGCTGAGTTTTCTTGGCTTCTATTACTGCAAATATTCAAAAAATGTTGTTCATCAATTTCGTTTAATGAATTTGTGATATTTTCATAATATGCTTTTAAGCTTGGTTCCCACTGGCAGAAAACAAGAGAGCAGAAACCAGGGCGTATTTTTTTCTGCCTTTTTACTTTCTGCTCCTGCAGGTGTCCCACATGGCAGAAACTCAAAAGGATAAGATAGCAGAAGTTTTGCCCAACACAAATGCACTGCACCGAAGCCGACGATCGATCTAAACGGTCGGCTTCGACTGCACACTGTAAGTACACAGTTCGTTCAATCCTCATCACATCGAATTTTTGCATTCAAATGTTGTTTATTCAATTTAATTTGATTAATTAATTAATAAATATATATTTCGCACCTCTTCTATTAGCGCTTCTACATCAATTTTCTTTCTCGGCCTCTTCACCTTTGTGAGCTGAGTGTCCGACATTTTTATTTTGTGAGAGAGAGAGAAGACGTCACTTTGACGTCACTGCAGAAATCGTTTTCTATTGGCTGAGCAATCGTTTCTGCCCTGCTTGTACCACAAAAGTTGAACTCAACCCAACTCTAAAAAGCAGAAATTTTCAGTCGGGCAGAAGAGACGAAAACGGGAAGTGACATCATAAAATTTTTCTGCTTTGTGGTTTCTGCCGTTGTTTTTACGCATGTGGGAACCACGCTTTAATCAGAATATGGGAGGTCACAAACTGATAAGATGCACAAATCTTTTTATTTCCTTTAAGCCTTTTTTTTCTCCTACCTATTCTGGATTGTATTTGTAAAAAGACTTGAGTCCTATGAAAATGCCCTGTAAGGAAAATTTTATTTTAGAAAATAATACAATTTCTATAAACAAATATGATTTTCAGCGGCATAATTTAGCTATGATAATGATTACGGAGGTCAAAATTGTAAAAAATAAATCTAACTGCCAAATGGTGAGCACTGTTCAGTAGATAGCTGATAATAATAATAACCCTCATATTAACCCTACGTCTGCATCGTACGAGAGGGTGATGACCATGGTTGACAGGTCCGATTTAACGTACCCTTACAGAAATGTTGAGGGTCCAGATAATCAATAGACTGATAAGTTGATTGTTTTGGCCAAGAGCCTGCTCATGATGGAGATGGCTAATAGGACATATACATTGATAAGTGCTAGTAGATGATACCTGCTCGGACGTAGATGATTAATTTCCAGGGTAGCTGATGGCGAAAGCAGCAACATCCCTGTTTCAGCAATGCCCCTAATGTTTCAGAAGCTCCTTTGCTCTCGATCACTAAGGCAGAGGCCACGCTAACGAGTGAAATGGACCAATGACATTTATTATACAGCCAGGTTTTTACTCACATTTATTAGAATGAGTAATGAATTTTAAAGGGGTGGTTGTCAAAGAACCAAGCACTGCGACCTCAGGTCTATTGTACTATCCCCAATGACGATGAAAGAACGATTATGAACGGGACAAAGACAAACATCCATGCCTTCGGTGGGATTCGAACCCGCGACTCGCTGGTGTCGAAAGCGGAAAGGCCTGTGCCTTAACCCTCTCGGCTACCGAGGCGAAATATTCTTATTTGGAATTAGTGGACATCAAAACCAAATAATCAATATTCGTTTTCCCCCCACCTGTTCTCCTTGAGCCGTTATTTGGACCTAAAGACGGGACACCAATTATGAAACACCCTGTATTTATTTCAATGTAGAGGTGAACCCAATACCTCCTCGACTTTTGCCAGTTTTTCCTTTTTCTATTTTAATAATAAAGAATAATATTTTCATCACTTGAATCACTAGACATTTTTAACACGATGATAACAATAGCTTTAATCACAGTAATTAAATTACAATTTAAACATAATGTTATAACAAAGCCACGATAATCGAGAAGTGACTTTGTGTGTCCCGCGGGCAAACGCGAGCACGATAGTCACTGAATTTCATAAACTTTCAGTAGCGTCGTGTGCGATTCATAGTTGGTAACTGGTTGGCGATTTGAGTTTCTAATTGGTTGGTTTCTTTTTAGTTGCTTAGTGTGCGAAGGGCCATAGACTTAGAAATTTTCAGTGGCGAGTTTGTTTTTTTCTCCACCCTGTATATTACCTTTCAATGCGCATATTGTTCAGAGGGGATTTTAATTTTTAATTAATTTTAATATGTAAATAATTGGAAATGCTTTTCATCTGCGTGTGAAAATATATTTGAATCCTTATGATGAATTTTCTGATCCGAAGAGTTTCTCCATCTCTCTATGTCGGTAGAGAAACTCAGGTCACTAAAATTACCTCTTTAGAAAGTCGTCCTCTCATTACATGTCACTCCTCCTATGTCACATGACTCAGACTTTTTTGCTTTCAGGTTTTTTTATTTTTTCCTTTTTTCTTCTAAAACATCAAAAAAGTGATTTTATTATTTTTTGTTTTTGAAATAATTTGCCTTTGCAAAAAGATCACTTTAGTCACGTGAGTTTCTCTACCAATATAGAGAAATTGAGTATAATCACTTGCTATTGCATTTAAGTGATACTGACTTGAAAGTATTTATTAAATATTTAATGCAAAAATCTCATGTCATTTGTAAATGTCACATATTCAAAATCAGATTTAAGTATTTTCATTTAAACAAATACTTTTGGATGCTCATTTCTATAATGTTTGTTACGAGTGCACAGCATCTATATACATAAAGCAGAATGTTTGTGCGTTTCTTATACAAACTACAGTTTTACTCCGATCTTGATGAAATTTTGCATACTTTACTTCAAAACAAGAGGAAAGTCACTGTCTGTCTACATGAGATTTCGAAAAAACTCCCATCTCCCTTTTCGACCCCTAAAAGCAGAATTTGGGTGCGCACTCTTTCAGTTTTTCGTGAATATCTCGAAAACTGTGAGGAAATCGGCCAAAGTGGATGGTGATTTTTTATTAAACACTTTGATTCATACAGAGACAGCAATTACGCTCCGAGTAATTCAAGATCAGGATTGAAACTTAGTACCGACCCACTCCTTTCTGCAAAAATTTAGACGATTGGGATAAATAAATACTCGGGCAACCCCGGGTAATCAGCTAGTCTTGAATACACACGAGTAAGACTCCAGCCATAATCTCTGGGACAATTATTAAAATAAGAACATATATCAAATTATCAAATTTTATAACTCTAAAATATGTTGGTGACAAATTTGATATAATGTACTTTCATTTTTAAAAATAAGCTATAGTATTTTAATGTGAAATTTGAATCTGTTAATATAGCATTTTTGTTTTATATTTAGGACATTGAAATACGTATTGTGGATTATGTTTCGAAGGAACTTCTCCATTGCGTGAAAGATAAGAATTTCCCTCTGTTCACTGTGAACCAAATGGTTGACATCTTAGCGTACAAATTAACGACTTGTTACGAAGAAGACACTATGTTGACGGCTATAAGGTTGTGGATTGAACATGAACCAGCTGCAAGAAATCCGCACCTTCCTAATTTACTTTCGTTTATCTGTGTCTCTCCCGAGTCGAAGAACAAACTGATGGAAGGCTGGCAATCATATGCAGTACTTACAGAGGTGGTCTCGCCGTCGATAAGCTCCGTGCATTCCTCTCGAGAAGAATCTGGCGCCGTCATTTCAAGCGTGAAAGAAAAGTGGTCGACACTCTTGAAGCGAGTCATGGAAATGCCACTGACGACCGAAGCGGCTATGTCGCCAAATGTAGAACAAACGCCCAATATTAGTATACAGTTTTCTCCAATGAAAAATGATAGTGACGTATTTTCCTCCTTAAATTCACCCCCATCTCCGATCAAATTACCAGATAAAAGGAATTCATATGAAATCCTACATACTCTCTGTTCTCCAATCGATATGAACGAAAGTGAAATAGAAGATAAAGAGAGCAACGAAAATGAGGACTTTTTGGAAGAATACAATAAAAATCCAACCCATTCTCACACGAAAAATAAGTCCCCAAATTCTTCCTATTATAAATCCTTGAAATCAAAGAGAGGTGTAATGAAAAGCGAAATCAATAAACAGAGCAGCAGTAAATTAGTTGTCGTAAATATGGATGCTAACATGAGTCCATTTTCCGAGATAAAATTTAGCAGTTCTTCAGAAGAAAATTTAAATATAAACATCGGACCACCGAAATTTAGTACAAATGAATACAACGATGAATTAAAACTCAAGCTTAGTGCATCCTCTGAAACCTTTAACATTTTAAACGACAACGAAACTTACACTGTAGCACGCAGTACTTCAATTAGTGATTCTCCGCTGTCTTGTTATGATCTATCACCGTATTCTTTGGACGACTTAACAGATCCTGTTAAGCGCGTACACCTCAATTTTAAGAAACAAATCGAACACCGTTCAACCAAACAAAAAGTGGTTAATGACAATTCCGAAGTAATTAGAGATAGGTTTGATTCTCTAAATGAAAAATTGCAGCAGACTATTAGCAGCTCCAGGTCAAAGTTAAAGGGAAAAATTCCAGGACCAACACCTTCAGAGGATTCCAATATCTGGAATGACAATGATTTTAACTGCATAACAATAAACAATATAAATAATAAAGTCAACTGTATTGACAAAAAGCAGAGCAGATCAAAGTTTATAGATCCTTCACAGAGTTCTAATTGTCTTTTAACAACAAAATCAAACTTACTTTCCCCTGATAAAATGCTTGATAAAAATTTGCGTCATTCGAAACATATACGGAATGTCAAGCACATTTCGTCGACGGATGGGCTCACATACTCTAAAAAGAACGAAAACGATCCTACAAAGAGCAAAAATACTTGTGTACGCAATATGCATTTTACGGAAAAGCCTTCGTTCGACCACATTAAACACGCCCCAAGGCCCGATGTAGAAATGTTTTACGATTCGTGTCCGCCATTGGAGCAATCTAAATCATGCTCTAAGAATGACATTCATTTGAGAGTTAAGAATTCCTCTCTTGAGCACAAGCAAAAGAAGCTTGAAAAGGAGAAGCAGCCAAAACGAAAAAAGTCTTATACAAAGCAGCAGCAGCAGCAACAACAGCAGCAGCAACAACAGCAGCAGCAACAGGAGCAGCAGCTATTGTCACCTTCTCCCCGATCACCTTTAAGCATTAGTGCAGAAAGCACCAGCACTTCCACGCTAAAGATGCTGTTCACGCAATTGTTAGGATATGATAAGAACTTGGGGACAGATGAGAAGATATCTCTGATGAAATTGTATTTTAAGTGTAAACTAAAAAACAGTAGATTTAATGGCGGGTTATTATCAGAGGAGAATGAGTTAAAATCACCCACTGAATCGGCGTTAAATTCATTATTTCCTAACATCAATGATAAGGACAGCACTCATCAGGTTACGCCACTGTTTTCTCACTATCGTGTAAGGCGGAAAACAAAGTTGAATGACAGCGCCGAATTCTACAATAATGATCCCCACATCGTGTTCCTAGTAGAAGACCATAACGGAAATTCTTTTCGACAACTTTACAATTTGAGGTCAAAGAAATGGTGCAGAAAATGCTTGCCGTTGTCTGTTCCTATAGACCAAAGAAACTGCAATGTCGTATACGATGACGGTAAAATTTATTTCATAGGCGGTAAGAAGAAGACCGACTTTCATTGCTTAAACAGCGTTTTCTTCTACGATTGTAGACTACGTATTTTGGAGCAGTTGCCGGATTCTCTCGTTACACGAACGAACATTGCCATAAGCATCATGAACAAAGATATTTACATTATTGGCGGATTATCTGTATTTGATCGGATACTTCCTTTAGCGGAGTGTTTTAGCTACGAGGAGCAGAAGTGGGATTTCATTGCTACGTTACGAGTTCCTCGAGCAGATGCTACAGTCGTCAACAATGGCTATTTCCTCTATGCCATAGGCGGCGTAGATTTATCCAGTGGCAACAAAACGAGCATTATCAAAGAATGTGAACGCTATGATCCAAACAGTAATCAATGGACCGCCATTGAAGACTTGCCTGAATATTTTAAGAAAAACAAAGTTTTGGCGGTGTCATTAAGTCACAGAATTTTGGCACTATATCAAGATTCCCCAGAAATAATTTTTGAATACAGTATAAAAGATGATAGATGGACAGTTTTCAGTCATGTTTCATGTTCCCCCGTGAAAATTGAAAATCTTTTATGCGTTGAAAATGCACTGTTTGCTTTTCAGAAAGAATTAAAAGTTATATATTCTCTTACTTTATCTTCGTCTACGTGGAAAATTTTAACTGATATTCCTCAAAAACTGCACTGGAGGGGTTTTGTGTATGGCATGTGGCAACGATAAAACTCATTAATGTGAAGTGTTAGAAAAACAATCTATGATGTTGTATGTGATGTCGAAGCATTCATAATAAATTCATTAATTACCATATTAAATGTAAAAAATGGGATATTTAAAATTAAAGCTCTATAGTATCTAAATGGGTGCTCCTTTTTTATTTAGCTTCTTTATAAATAATAATAATACAGTATTTTTGAGGCGTTCCGGAAAAAATTTATAACCATTTTTTTGGGGGAAAAATAAAACCTCCATGAAAAATTATTCGTACTTGAGCATTCTTTCAGATACAGAATTCCACATGAAATGAAAAAAAAATAAGTTAGATTTTATTTGAAATAAATTTCGCAACATAACATTTGTTTACGTGGGGCACATCAAGTCGTAGGTAGAAGAATATGACGAGACACTTCTTACCAGATATATTTGAAAGTGTACGGTCAAGTTTCATGCGCCGTCGTAATAAAATCGTTTACTAATGCAGTATTCACTAATGCAGTTCAACAAGTAATTCTTTGTAATTTTTCACGTGCTGGCACTCCGATCGCGCTGCAATCTTAAGACAATTTTGAAATATCAGAACACGATCAAGAAGGAAAGAATTACTGACAGAGCAGAAAAAGATGTCGCAGTAGCATGACTGTTTCGTTTAGCGGCCAATACGACAATTAACATTATGCACGTTATGCAGTGTGTTTTAAGTACTGTCATAAGAAGCGTTTTTCTACTTTCATGTTGGAAATTATTTGAGGACAGATAGGAAATGCTTTGTCCCATTTTGTCAGAGTGGTTACAGAACATCAAAAGCCACTGACGAGAAATTTTCATTGTTCAAAGCCTCGAAAAATTAATCGATATTAGAAGCGTGGAGAAGGGCTATTCCGAGACCGAACAGAGGACTTTTGTCAGCAGACCACGTTTGCGAGAAGCATTTCAGCTAAAATGAAATAAGAGAAAAAATGATGTGTACGAATAAACTATTCCTATGAGTGAATGTCATTTAAGTTTTCCTTGCTATATATGTTATGTCTTGGTGTCAAATGATGAAAAAAGTCAAAATACGAGGGTGGGCTGAAAAGTAATGCCTCCATGGCTGTAACTTTATTTTTTAACCGATTTTCAAAAATTTTTTTGTATCTGATACTCACATTTCTCCTCTATGTAATGCACTATTCACTTTTCGACATAGTCCCCATCCCTTTCCACGCATTGTACCAACGCGTGACCAGTTTTGTGAACCCGTCGGAGAGGAATTCCGGAGTTGTTGTTGACACCAGGATTGAATGGCAGCGTTTACCTCGCCGTCAGAACCAACTCATGTCCCTTAAGGGGCTCTTTCTTCTTTGGGAAGTGGTGAAAGTCGCAATGTGCAAAGTCTTTCATTTTTGAACTGCAGTTTTTCATCTTTGAACTGTAGGCGCTGCAATCCCCTCTTATGTGTGGCGATCGCGTGCGGACGGGCTTTATCGTGCTGCAGAAGAGGATCCAAAGCTGCCATTCAATCCTCGTGTCGACGACAACCCCGGAATTCCTCTCCGACGGGTTCACCCGACTAGTCACGCGTTGGTACAATGCGTGGAAAGGGATGGGGACTATGTCGAAAAGTGAATAGTGCATTACATAGAGGAGTAATGTGAGTATCAGATAGAAAAAGAATTTTGAAAATCTGTTAAAAAATAAAAAAGTTACAGCCATGGAGGCATTACTTTTCAGCCCACCCTCGTACAACCCAAATACCAATAGCCACTATCAAATAGGAAAACTATGCCTAGCAACTACCAAATAATAAATGCAATATTTGATTCATACAATGTAATCACCCAGGTTACACAGCTATGAAGCAACAGATAAGTTTAATCACCTAAAACCCCTTTAACTTAAGCTAATCACAATTGAATTGCTTAAACTAATCTAGCCTGTATTCTAAACAACAATTCTTCTCCGTCCATCTCCGCCTGCTCCATTAGTACGAATCCCCTGTCCGCTGTTTTCTCCTTGGTCTCGATGAATCCCCCGCGGCTCTCGCTGATTGGCTCTTCCTGTGTGTCTCCGATGCTGATGTTCCCGGTTTCGCCATCCATCTTCCTGTTTCGTTCGATGGAAGATATGAGTTGTCCGTGATGTTGCCCGAATTCCGTGGCAATTTCACAACTTCCTTCAGTTCATGGAGGTTCTTTGGCTTTTGCTTTTTAACAGATTTGTTCACAATATTCCATAATGACTCGATGGGATTAAGGTCTGGGCTATTAGGTGGCCATTCTAGATGCTGGATTTACGTCATCCATCGGTACCAGAGACAAATGACATTTCTTCATTTGTCTCTGATCGGTACCGAACTCGTATCTTCCATCAAAGGAAACCGGAAGATGGTTGGCGAAACCGAACACAACAACATCGGAGGCTGTGGTCAAAAACCCTCACCGGTGAGAGAATGATGACGTAATTTCTCACT
>JAHWFO010052836.1:0-11133 GCA_023313115.1 Rhysida immarginata | reverse complement strand
ACGCAAATCAAAGGATTCTGAGATGGGCCCTCGAACTTGAAGAGTTCCAGAGTATAAGGTAAAATTAATGAGAGTCGAAATTGGTTTCAAGGAACCGGGTTTAGTGGGGGGGGGGTTTCTAAAAATAAAGGCGTCGACTACTTAGGTCATTTTGCGCCTTTTACACAAGTTATATCTGTACGCAGCCCGGGACAGACACAAACATCCATGCCTACGGCGGGATTCGAACTCATAGCCAGGCGGAATCGAGAACTATTAAGCCTACGCCCTAGGTCTCTCGGCTACCTGGGCGGCCCTGGTTTAGTGGAACCATTATGATTCATTGGAACTTTCAATGCTAAAATATGTCATGTAATATATCGAACGCCTTGGAATGATGTGTCATGAATGAATAAAACGTAAAATTAATGCTAGTCGAAATTGTTTTCAAGAAACCTGGTTTGGTGGAACCATTATGGCTCATTGGAACTTTCAATTCTAAAATATCGTATGTAATATATCAAACGACTTGGAATGAGTTGTAATGAATGAATATGACGTAAAATTAATGATATTCGAAATTCGCTTGAAATCTTCACGTGATAATCGCTGTCTGCTGTAGTTGTCCCTCACGAATAATTTTCGTGACCACGAGGATGTTGTGTCGTACTATTGTTGGTGGTCTTTTCGTAATTACTGGTTTTTTTCTTCATTCAGACAGACCACTTCCAGCTTCTGGCTTGACCAGTCCTTCTTCCTTCTGGTTCTCCACGCCTTTACTAGCGCAGCCATGGCGTTCAACTTTTCAATTCATTCCAATGCCTTGTAAACTGCTCCTACCCTGCCGCTCGATGTTTAGTTCGTTACTATTTACTCAGACAGGTGAAATTCTCACTTTCTCGCGGCATCCATGATTCTCTATTGAGCAACATTTTTGCGGGTTTATTCGTAAGATAATAATGAAATTTCTTTTGATACTATTTCAACAATAACGCGTATAAGGAACGCCATGCTGCATGTTTCAGTTTTTTCTATTAATATTTAATTATTAGGAGCTTTACAGGGTTCCCACAGAAAATGTGTATCTCATTTCCCTGATTATCCTTGATTTCGACGGTCTCATTTCCCTGACCAACTCGTAATTATTTTTTTAAAACACGTCTCCACAAAAGCTTTTCAGATACAACTATTATATTACATTATTTTATTACATATCGAAGCTTACATAATTTGCTTTTTTTTATTTTGTTCACGTAATTTATCTGATATAGCTTCCTCTTCTTGTTGGGCACACAGTCTAATCTTCTTCTTTTTACTTTCTAGTTTCTTCATTTCTTCATCAATCGCCCGCTTTTCCGATTTTCTTTTAAAATCTTCAGCATTCAACTGACGTTTTTCTTCCAAGTAGGACTGGTAGCGCTGACGTGCAGACCAGACTGACTGAAGCATTCTTCGATTTATAGTCACATTGTGTATGCCTCCAAAATATTGAATAGCATCGTGCACTTGTCTTTGGGATACGAGAGAAATCTCATGTTGGTTCCCCACAACCAAAGTTTTATTTATAGAAAACCCACTTTCCACAGCTGCATTAGCGTGTGGTAATATGAGGCACAATTTCACTACATGCCAGGGCTCAGAATATTTAGTCTTGTTCAAAATATTCGCAAAGAACGCATCCAGTCTCATATTCACCGTATCGTCACTGATATACTCTTGAAAATATTCTCCTAAAACTCCTGTCGAGTCGAGGCAAAGAGACGAGTATTGTAGCTTAGCCCTTTCGGCAACGTTTTCGGTAATCCTATTGCAATCATGTAGTGCTTGAAGAACTATTTTAATCTTGCTTTGACCCAGTTGTGGGTTTGTGATAATGAGATTGGGATCAAAACACGTTATGCCTCTTACAATTTTGTATTTTAGAGGACTTTTCTCAACGATCTATTTTTTTTTTTTTTGGTGCGAAGGTCCTTTAGCATGTGATGTAACAGCCTGTCGACCCATGTTACTCAATGCAAATGTTTTGTGACACACTTTACAGAACTCTTTTCCTTTGTCATCAGGAACACTGTTCAGCCAGCCTTCAAATTCAGGATGCAGTCTGGGAACAAGCCACTGATCATTAAAGAATGTCCTGTTAATAGACAAATGCCTTATTTTAAATTATTTGTTTTTGCTATACTATAATACACGTAATAATAATAATAATAATAATAATAATAATAATAATAATAATAATAATAATAATACGAGGGTAGTTCAAGAATGTTTGCCTCCTCGTCCGTAACTGGACAAATAAATGCAAGTATCAGATACAAAAAAGTAAGGGGGAAAAATGGTATCAAGAAAATAACAATGAAAAACGCTTAATAATACGTTAAAAAAGACAATTTCTAATGATGCGAGGAATGTTAAAATCATTATGAACTAAATAAGTAAAATTATTTTTCTTAAAGCTAATAAAATTATTAAATTTTGAAAAACAGACTTACCTCGGCTGATTTTTCACAATATGAACGCTTCAATATGGAGATGAATAAGAACTGAAGACAACACGACAATCAATCGACAATCGAACAGCGCAGGGAAGAAAAACAAAACGAGCGGTCCGGAAACTATGCTTCCACTGCCATACTCATCCAGTATTATAGCCAAAAGAAATACGCTGAATTAGGAAAGAAGCCAGATGAACCTGGTTAAGTCATCCACAGGATACGGAGAAGTCCTTTCCTAATAGGACGATAAAGTTGATTGTTGATTGACGATAGGACGTGGAAGAGCTAAGTGATCCAGTAGGGTGGGAAGATGGCCATTTGGATGTCATCAAAGTTGACGTCCAGTATGTGACGAGGCCTGCGATGTCTGAGGATGCCTCTAAAGGCGAGCGGATGCTCAAGAATACCTGCAACCAGAGGATTGGGATGGCCCTTCATTTTCGGAAGAAGCTTCTTCACGGACTCTTTGACGTGGTTTCCAATGGTAGGTATACCGAAATCTTCAGCAATGGAAGTATTAGTTGCTATTCTCCTGTCGAGTTGGGCTATAGTCCTCAGGGTGACGTTTTGGAATGTTTGTAGGTCCTTCCATCTCGATTTGCAGGTTGTAGCCCAGGCAGGCATACCGTACAGAAGGATGGTTCGGATTACCATTTTATATAACAAAAGTTTGCTGTCCATTCCAAGCGAACTGTTTCGTCCCAGAAGGGCAACCAGACTAAACTTCGCCTTCCTGGTCTCGTTGATAGCATAAGAGAGATGGTCGCCCCAATTTAGCTTGGCATCTATCACAACTCCGAGGTATTTTTAGTTCTTTACCCACTCCAGCTCCTTGCCAGATAGGAAGATTGGCATCGGGGGTTTACTAAGTTCTTTGGTAACGAACATGGCTTTGCATTTATCTACGTTCAGGTTTAACCTCCACTTAGCAAACCATTTCTCACACAGATGCACAGCATTTTGTAACCGAGGTATGACATGAGCGGGATTTCGGGCACAAGTTATGATGGACACATCGTCAGCAAACAGGTATAATTCGCACTTTGTAAATGCTGAGAAGTCGTGAATGAAGAAGTTGAACAACGCAGGGCCCAGGACAGAGCCTTGGGGAACACCAGCCTTAATGTCACAAGGGTTAGACATGGAGCAGACAAGCTTGACACGAAAAGTCCTGTTCGACAGAAAGGAACAAATCAAAGCGATCAGCTCGTCGGGAAAGCCACAAGTAATCATCTTGTTTCTCAGGCCGTTATGCCATACCTGATCAAAAGCCTTCCGTACATCTAGAAAGATAAGACCACCGTATTTGGCGCAATTAAGGGGAGTGTTTAGATCAGCAACAAGCCTCCAAAGCTGTAGTTGACAAGAGTGACCCAGGCGAAACCCGAATTGCTCCTCACGCAGAAAGCATTAAACCTCCTTAGAATAACACGTTCAAAGACTTTTGAAATCGTAGGTAGTAAGCTTATGGGCCTATAGCTGACAGCGAGGGCAGGGTTCAGACCAGGCTTTGGTATCGTAACGATGACGGACTCCTTCCACTTGTCAGGGAAGTATCCATGTCTCCAGCAGTCATTTATGACCCTGGTAATAATCGAGACGGCACTGTTTGTGATAGAATCCAAACCTGCTGCTTTCCTGCTTTTAAGATGCTTTATGACGTCGGAGATTTCATTTGTGCTAATAATTTCCTCATACGTAGGAACACTCTGGGATGGTTCATAGGAGATACACACATCGTTGACAAGTTGAGTATTTGAGCGACTATCGGGCTTTTGATTTAAAAGTTTCCACTATGCCATCACATGATGATGCCGACATGTTGCAAAAAATGTTTTTCATAGCCCAAATTATTTCTGCTCTAATAGCAGTGTCTCTAGATGAATATAATTTTATTGATTTATCAATGATATTTTTACTACTCTGATTATCCTGTGTTGATTCAGCAGTCCCGTGCGTTAATAGTAATTGCAGAGGATTAATTTCAACCGTGCATTTTCAGCGAGTTTTGCTGTTTCGGTATGCTGTGAGATTGCTTGAAATCCTTTAGCAACATTTAGAGTCTTCCAACATATCTGTTGTATTAGAGTCCTTTTTTAACCAAGATGATATGATATAACCTAAACGATCTGTCTTGTTTAGCCAGTCCAACTGAAAATGGCACTTTCCCATACTATAAGTTTACTATATTATGCTTATTATTTTTCCTAAAAAAAATTAAATAAAATAAGTGACTTATGTAGATAAAACAGTATTACATGAGTAAAATATGTTAATGTATTAAGTATTTTGGATTTCTTTAAATTATATAAAATTGTCTTACTTCTTTGTATAAAATTGAAATTAATGATCTACTATCATTGGGAATTCGACAATTTCTAATCATTTACCGATTATTTCGTTTTTTTGCACGTCCTTTTTTGCAACATAGTCCCGAAAGTGTATGCATGCGCATCTCTCACAGTAATAAAATATCGCGTACCTTCGGTGAAAAATGATTTAGGAAACGTGCATGAAACCCAAAGTAAAAGTTAGCTTTAAAAATTAACTGTAAGCAAATTCTTCATGCATACTTAGGCCTATGCATACTGCGATTTATCCGTACTCGCGGAAAAGTTCGCGAAAAAAAGTTCTGTCCGAACGGCTCTCCCGAAAGTTACATTTTGCTGTCTATTTTAAATTAACATACCTAATTTGATTGATTATCATTTTCAAATGATATGTAATTGATTTTACAATGGCAGGTTAAATAGGAGGTAGCTGGATGAGACATTTTTTAACTGCGTCGGGTTAGGCGCGGGGGGAGTTTGAGTCGGTCGCGAATCTAAGCCAATAAGTTAAAAATAAAACAGTATCTATGTTACTGTTAGCATGAAAGATTTCCCAGTTCAAACTGAAAAGCTATATTCACAGCACAGATTAAATGGCTATGTTGAAGGGCAGCATTTTTATACAAAAGAGAAAAAACAGGAAGAAACTATTCAAAAGACATGGGGAGAGAAAAGGTGATAAAGGGGTCAAATGGCAATCAAGGTCAAAAGAAACAAAGAAAAGGGTTTCTTGGAAAATTTGTTATAAAGGAATTTTCTCTCATTTTTGTCAAACTACACAATAAGCAATACAAAAAATGTTTTCCTCTTAAACTTATTTTCAGAAATAAAAATTTTGTTCTTACTGATATTAAAAACAGTGATAATAGTGACCAAAATCTTAAAATAGTAACAAAAAGTAACCAAGGATAAAAAAAGTAACTAATAGTTGAAAAAGTGACAGAGTGGGAGCCCTGACATTACTATGAAGTTTCGGCCCAGGTGTTCCATTGGGGCCGGTAGTCACATAGTCTTTAGAACTATGCCAACATATGGCTTGTGATATATCATACGTTTGGAAATGATGAGAAAGGAAAGAAAATACGAGACTTTTTACATTTTCTACATATTACGTTCAAGAAAATTAATTTTTGATTAAAAAACTTGGGGAGAGGTAAAAAGTGCAGATAATGGGGTGAAAATAAATGACTTAAGGATCTGTTACTTGCCTTACCCTACTCGGAGGAGGATTAATTTTTTAATAAATGTATTTCTCCTTCACTGCTAAAGCTCCTACTTGGAATGTTTACAAGATTTTATTACTTCATAGTCTTCCTTTAGACATGGCAGTAGTTCATCTATGTCGCGAGGGTCTAACTTGTGCCTAAGTGGGTTGTATAGGGAAGTAAACCTGACCTCTCCAATATCAGCATCTTTGATGACAATTGAAAATGGTTCCATATTGACAAGGTTAGGGTGTGATTAATACCTCTTTTTACAACAATAGCTACCCCACCGGAGCCTGGATCTGAAGCTTTTTTAGGAGGCCTATCTTTCCGGTAAACATAGTACCCTGGTAGATTGAAAGCCTTACTCTGTTTGATATGGGTTTCGCATAAGAAGGCAACATCAATGTTCCAGCCAGGGTTGCCAGGTCCAAGCACTATTCGGTCGCCCAATTGGGGAACTTTAGTAGCCCAAAATCGCCCAATGCATGAAAATAGCCCTTTTCCCTGACCATGTTTCATTTCCCTGACTTTCCAGAATGTGGGAATTTCGCAAATCTACATTATGTCTATGATGTAAGCTTCCAACTATTACTGAACATTATGAAAATACAAATAAACCATACAATAAAAATATTCGTAAATTACAAACTTTTATTCTTCAAAAAAATACAAATCAAAATCAAAGATTAAAAGACATCGCTATAAATTGAATTGTTAAATCTTGTTAACATTTCATTAGTTGGGATGAAAGAATTGCAACATTTGTTTTTATTTTGAAGTTGTGTTCTTATTCTAATGACTGCGTCGAACAAAGGTAACTCCATTCTATTTCGGAGAGGAGTTTTGACGTTATTCATGATGGAAAAGACTCTTTCGACGGATGCATTGCTGATAGGAAGAGTGAGAACTCTTAGTGCAAATGTTGCAATTTCTCGAAATGCATACTCATTTCCAGCATTTTTGTAATGGTACAATTCAGTCCAAAATTGCTGACAGTCATTTGGCACATTTTCACTATAATATAAGGTCCAATCTTTAGTAATTATTGATCGCCACTGAGATTCAATCACGCTAATTTCTAAACCTTCCATGTTGATCAGTTTTAGTGGCAATTCACAAAATGGTTTTCTGCATTGACTAAGAATGAGTGCATGAGAAAGATTTTTTTACCTTTTCATACATCACAAAATTACTAGGAAATCATTGTAGAATTTCTGCACACAATGAATGTAAAAAGTTGAAACATCGCTCCTTTAAAACATCCTTATTAACACCTTTTCCACATTTATGCAGCTCTTGTAAAAATAACCACTAGTACTAATAATCACTTCTATTCCACTCCATCCGCATTATAAAATTAAATAAAAAATAATTACGTGCTAGCTTTTAAGCTATCGAAATGAAAAACAAAGAGAGAAGATAAACCTAAAAACTGTAAAGTCTACTTACATTTGCGAAGTCTTCTAAAATTTGTGAAGTAGTGCTTGTCGATGGACTACTGATGCTGCTGCACCGAAAATCGACAATCGAACAGTGAAGTGTACATTTGTTAGGATAGGACGAAAGCAGCGCTTTCACAAAGCTCATCCAACCAGAATAAACTCCAAATGAAATACACTGAGGTAGTCAAGAAGCCTAACCTCTGGTCTTCCATTAGTCTTCTCGTCTCGTCCTCGTTTAAATAATTGTCTAAAACCAGTCTTTTTTTGTTATTTGACAATAATTTCGCCGAAAAATCGTCACAAAATTCGCACAAAACAAATCGCCCAAAAATCGCAAATTTGAAATTTTAGTAGCCCAATTTAGTCGCAATCGCAAATTTGAAATTTTAGTCGCAATTTGAACAAAAAAGTAGCCCAATTTGCGATAAATCGCCCAACCTGGCAACCCTGGTTCCAGCTTGTGAGGAAATCGTAGAACTCATGACACTTGCGAGGGATGCCCCTCGCATTCCATATAGTGCAACGTAGCTTACCTTGATTTATAACTTTGTAGGGGTGTCTATCCACGATTATTGTCTTGTCTCAGTTTGAGTGGTCCGCGGCAACACTTTGCCACTATCCTTTAACATGTTCATTAGGTTACCCAAATACCTTTGAATATTAACCAATTCGTCGTGGTCAGCGACTCCCTTACCAATAGAAGCAGAAGCAACGGACGCAAAAGTTCTTCCTGCAGAAGTCCTATTCCTTTTAACTTGTGGGTATTTGGGACACTTTGTATAACTCGATGTGTGATGGCCTTCACATCGAATACATTTAGGAGGATCTTTACCTTTTATATTAGTGCAGTCCCTTGACTGGTGGCCGCCCGCGCACTTGTTGCAACGCGGCGACTCGGTGCAGCCCTGGGACACATGCCCAAAACGTAAGCAATTGTAACAGTGTAAGGGCTTCTTGTTGCCCCTAAACAATTCAACAATTAAATTGAGGAAAGATTTATTGTGCTCAGTGTTTTGTAGGAGTACTAGAACCATTGGCGTCTCAACTTCACCATTTGCTTTTTAAGTCTAACTGCCTTATCGGGGAAATAGTTAGCGTTTCTAAGGTCTGCGCAAAAATCTTCCATGCCATAAGTTATATCTACATTACGGACAACGTATTTTAACAGTTTTTCAGGTTTGAGCTGATGATGCTGGATTTTAAGCACACCATTCATTTTGATTTCTGGCACGAGGGTTTTATGTGTCTCCTCATCGTGGCATTTAATCTTGATAGTGTCTGAGCGTCCGTTATGTGTAGTAATCTTATCTAACGTTTCGCGGCTTCCCGTGATGTCTATCGTGGTTTCTAACGATAATAGGGGGAATGTAAATAGTTTTCTTTTCACTTACCTTAATCTGGGAATTTTCTGTCCTAGTCCCCCTTCTGGGTTTTTTGCTACGAACAACTGGCCAAGCACTGTCTTCCACTTCTCCATCACTTCCGTCGGAATGGCTTCTTTTGTTGCCACCGTTTGTCGAACAGTCACGAACATCACATATTTCCATGCATTTTGCTAGCAAGCGAGATAGGTTGAAAAGTTTCTCCTACTTTATTTTCTTCCCTGGAGTTCCCCGCCCTTTATTTTCTCAAAGGCTTTTCTAAATTCATTCATCTTGTTGATGACGTCTATACGAGAGTTTTGAATTTCCGTGTTGATTCCATTGAATCTCTCGTCAAAACTTGTTCGTAAGGAGTCGATCTTCGCCTCCAGTGCATTGTACTTAGAGTTTATATCATTCCTGAGAGTCGACAATCGACAATCGAACAGTGTAGTGTATCGGTATTCAAGTGGAACTTGAAGCATAGCTTCCATAATCTCACCCTTCATAATCATATTCCAAGGGAAATACACTGAACTAGAAAAGAAGCCGGATGTACCCACAAGGGTCATCCAAAGTATGAAAGAAAATTGCCTCCTCTTGGTGGAGGAAAATTTGATTGACGATTGTCTAGACTAGAAGCAGACCACTAGTATTAGATAAAACACGACCTATGAAGTCCAGTAATCTGGAAATAAGACATTATCAATGTCTTCAAAATTAATATCAAGTATATGCCTTGGATCACGATATCTCTTTCTATGCATAGGATGCTTTAAAATGCCCGAGACTAGCTCGTTGCTATGATTTTCTATATTGGGCAGCATGGATTCCATGAGCCCTTGAACGTATTTGCCAATATGAGTCATGTTGAAGTCATTATAAATGGAGGAATTGCGAACAATTCTCCGATCTTTTTGCGCAATAGTCCTAAGGGTAACGTTTTGGAACGTTTGCAGTTCTTTCCATCTAGTTATACATATTGTGGCCCAGACGGGCATACCATAGGTCAAGATAGTCCGAACAATGACCTTATAGAGTAGGAGTTTATTATCAATGTTTAGAGCACTATTCCGGCCCAGCAGAGCAATCAAGCTAAACTTGGCTCTCCTGGCCTTATTCAACGCATAAGTTGCGTGAGGAGTCCAGGTAAGTTTAGAGTCAATAACAACACCAAGATATTTATAAGTTTCAACCCAGTCCAGTTTTTTGCCATATAGTGTTAGAGAATCTAATGATCTCTTTCTCTTCTTGGAGACAAACATCGCCTTGCATTTGTCTACATTCAATTTAAGCCTCCACTTGCTAAACCAGCTTTCACACTCCTTTAGAGCCTTCTGCAGCCGCGAGACTACTACGGCTGGTTGACGAGCACAGGTCAGTATAGCAGCGTCATCTGCGTAAAAAAAGAGCTTACATTTAGAAGGGCTTGGAAAGTCTCGCATAAAATAATTGAATAATACTGGCCCCAGGACTGAACCCTGTGGGACACCAGCTTTTACTTCATACATAGGAGATAGACTATCTCCAACTCTGGCCTGAAAGAACCGATTGGAGAGAAACGAGTGTATCAGAGTGATTATGTCTTGAGGAAATCCATCCATAATCATTTTAAAAATAAGACCATCATGCCAGACTTGGTCGAAGGCTTTATGTACATCGAGAAAAACGACTCCACAGTACATAGAGAGATTAAGGGGCTCATTGATATCCGCTGCGAGCCTCCATGTTTGGAGTTGGCAGGAATGGTTTGAGCGAAAGCCAAATTGTTCATCGCGGATGAGACCGTTGGCATCACAGTGCTCAATGAATCTGTTGAGAATTGTTTTTTCCAGGATTTTGGAAATTGATGGTAACAAGCTGATGGGCCTGTAGCTAACAGGATTTGCAGGATTTTGTCCTGGCTTAGGAATGCTTAAGACAACTGATTGCTTCCAAGCATCCGGGAAGTAAGTGTTCTTCCAGCAGTCGTTAATCACTTTTTCCTGAGAGTTTCTAGCATTTCATTAAATATTAGGTCAAATGCAGCAAACCTAGGGTCCAAACAAGCATTCCTGTAGGCCCTTCCGCAGGACACGCTTTTACCGTCAGGTGCTAGCAAAGACTCCTTTGCCGACTTCATCATGGTTAATTTGAAAACCAAAGATTAATCATAGAGCGATTATATTTTGTAAAAAAAAAAATCTTTTAATTCCTATTATTGGTTACATAAATAAGAAATACAGGTAACTCAGCGAAATAATTAACTATATCAACGATATGAACAATTCCAAAATTACTTGATCGTCACTCATCTTCATTCACTATAAGATGAATCT
>JAHWFO010052834.1:3118-20842 GCA_023313115.1 Rhysida immarginata | reverse complement strand
TAGTGCATTAGTAATAAGGTAATCCTCTGAGGGGCCAGTACGGAAGCTGCTTGCTGATTTAGGTAGAATATAAGCGAATCGACTGGTGTTCACTTGTAAGATAGAATCACCTAAGTGGATTTTGCTGAGAGCATCAGGACCCCTCTAATCTCTCACCCTGTTGCTGGTGCCAAGCACCAGCACCAGGGGTATATCAGAGGATGATAAAATTAATTTTATTCCAGGCCCCACCCAAATAAAAGACCAACGCCCAAATAAAAGGCCAACGCCCAAATTAAAAGACCAACGCCCAGATTAAAAGACCCACGCCCAAATTAAAAGGACAACGCCCAAATTAAAAGGCCAACGCCCTAATTAATCAACCAACACCCTAATTAAATGGCCAACACCCAAATTAAATGACCAACGCCCTAATTAAATGACCAACGCCCAAAAAAGGGGGGAGGGGGGACGTAAATTGGATCAAATAAACCACGCCCACCTCATTAATATTCACCTAAACAAGGACTTTATCTACTAAGACGTGGGAATTTCGTACCTTGGAGTCGCAAGCTTTGTGAAGAGAAGAGTTGATTCGATAGTTTCAGGAACAATTCGGCCTGCTTAAATTATCCGGCGATAGCAACGCCCACTATCATAGCATAGAAGAAGGTACTCCGAAGCTGATAGAAGTGGTCCGACGATTCCGCAAGAGCACATACGGCTGAAGACGTGAGAATATCGAACCTCGGAGTCTCAAGGTGTGTGAAAAGAAGAGTTGATTCGATAGTTTTCAGAACGATTCGGCCTGCTTAAATTATCCACCGACAGCAGCGCCCACTTTCATAGCATAGAAGAAGGTAGTCCGAAGCTGAAAGAAGTGGTCCGATGCCTCCGCAAGGAGCGCATACGCCGCCGGCCACACATATAAGTCCGAAACCTCTCTCACATATTCGAAACTTGCGAACTCCTCCTGGTCCGTCGTACATTAGTAGAATAATAAAAGCAATTTAAAAAGTGTAGAAGAGATTCTTTCTACATACGAGAAGCTAGGAAAATAGTAAAACCTTTTAATTAAACCAGAAGGGAATAACCCAATTTCAAACTTTCACAAATAAAGCTAACTCACACAAACCAGCGCATTTGTATACATAGCCAAATCCAGATGCGATTTGCATCACTAATATTGATACGAAGATTTTGTTTAAAGAGATTTTATAATTAACTAATGAATCGTCTGAAACCCAATGCTACGGTCAAATGATATGTAGAAATATTGTCGGATTATACAGCGGAAGACCTGGGTATTTCGAACTTTGGAGTCGCAAGGTTTGTGAAGAGAAGAGTTGATTCCATAGTTTTAAGAACAATTCGGCTTGCTTAAATTATCCGGCGATAGCAGCGCCCACATTCCTTGTGTAGTAAAGGTAGTCCGAAGCTGATAGAAGTGGTCCGATGCCTCCGTAATGAGCGCATTCGCCGCCGGTGACACTAATATAAGTCCGAAGCCTGTCTCACACATTCGAAACTTGCGAACTCGTCCTGGTCCGTCATACATGAATAGAATAATAAAAGAAATTTAAAAAGTGTAGAAGAGAATCTCTCTACATTCGAGAAGCTAGGAAAATAGTAAAACATTTTAATTAAACCAGAGGGGAATAACCCAATTTCAAACTTTCAAAAATAAAGCTAACTCGCCCAAACCAGGGCAATTGTATACACAGCCAAATCCAGATGCGATTTGCATGACTAACATTGATACGAAGGTTATTGTTCAAAGATATTTTAAATTTTCTTAATGAATCAATTGAAACCCAATGCTACGTTCAAATGATATGTAAAAATATTGTCGGAAAATACAGCAGAAGACGTGTGAATTTCGAACCCTGGAGTCGCAAGGTTTGTGAAGAGAAGAGTTGATACGATAGTTTTAGGAACAATTCGGCCTGCTTAAATTATCCGGCGATAGCAACGCCCACTTTCATAGCATAGAAGAAGGTAGTCCGAAGCTGATAGAAGTGGTCCAACGACTCCGCAGGGAGCGCATGCGCCGCCGGCCACACATATATAAGTCCGAAACCTGTCTCACATATTCGAAACTTGCGAACTCGTCCTGGTCCGTCATACATTAATAGAATAATAAAAGAAATTTAAAAAATGTAGAAGAGAATCTTTCTACATACGAGAAGCTAGGAATATAGTAAAATATCCTAAATATATCAGGAAGATATAATCCAATTTCAAACCTTCATAAATAAAGCTAACTCCCACAAACCAGCGCGTTTGTATACATAGCCAAATCCAGATAAGATTTGCATGTCTAATATTGATACGAAGGTTTTGTTTGAAGAGATTTTATAATTTCCTAATGAAACGACTGAAACCCAATGCTAGGGTTAAATTCTATATAAAAATATTGTCGGAAAATACAGCTGAAGACGTGAGAATTTCGAACTTCGGAGTTGCAAGGTGTGTGAAGAGAAGTGTTGATTCGATAGTTTTCAGAACTATTCGGCCTGCTTAAATTATCCACCGACAGGAGCGCCCACTTTCATAGCATAGAAGAAGTTAGTCCGAAGCTGATAGAAGTGGTCCGATGCCTCCGCAAGGAGCGCATGCGCAGCCGGCCACACATATAAGTCCGAAACCTGTCTCACACATTCGAAACTTGCGAACTAGTCCTGGTCCGTCGTACTTTAATAGAATAATAAAAGCAATTTAAAAAGTTTAGAAGAGAATCTTTCTACATTCGAGAAGCTAGGAATATAATAAAATATCTTAAATATGCCAGGAGGGAATAATCCAATTTCAAACCTTCATAAAAAAAGCTAACTCGCACCTACCAGCGCGTTTGTATACATAGTGTCAGATCGCTTAACAAGGTCTTCTCATCGACGCACGAAGAAGAGGAAGCCATATGACAAAAGAGAGAAGCAGACGACGCCCAAGGCTGAAGTTAAGCAACATCGAGCGGGGTCAGCATCGTGTTGGGTGGAGAATGACGTCAGCCACTTCTCTCCCCCTTCGAAGATTTTTCGAAGTGTCCATCAACGCAGGAGGAATGCTGGAGGACGCCCATTTGCCAGAAACAAATTTATTCAGCAGAACAAATTTATACAACGCATGCAAAGCAGTTTGGCCTTTAAAAACTCAAGGCAGAACACAGTCAAGAGAGAGCGTCCGACAGAGCGACCTAAGGAGCCCAAGGACTGACTCCGTATCTGTGCCCTCGATTTGTGACTTTTAGACTTTAAAGATTTTCACGCAGCAGCCATCCATCTATCGCTTGCGTGGAATCTTTGTGTGACTTTGAGTGACCCTCCCCCCGGCAACTCCGGGGGAGGTTTCACTCCCCCCCCCCCCGAACTCTTTGTGACTTTTTCATTCACCATGGAGAACATGGTGAACATGATTGCCGACGGACCCTTTTCCGTTGGCATGTTCATGAGGGAGTTATACTCCAAAACAAGTATACCTCCTGTTCTCCCGTCTGGAGATCCCGCTGTGTTAGTCCTACAGAGGCTTACCCCGACTGAGTCGAGGATGCTCTATAGGCAGCGTAATGTGGCAGACCGCATAGTGTCTGCTGATACCATTAAGGTTGGGCAGACCACCGTCCACCTTAGTTATGCTGAACCCGGATATTTACCAGTCTGCATCCGGGGAGCATCGTCGCTGATGACTGAGAAATATCTCAGGGGCTTCATGTCGGTCTACTGTGTGGTGCATAGGATTTCGTATCCTCAGCACCCAGATTCTCCGCTTCAACGAGCTGGAGACATCATAGTCTACATGGATTTGAATAGAGACATTCCTAAGGATGTTGTAATGCGCGGAGATAAAGTCTCCATGACTTACAAAGGTCAAAGGCAGTGCTGCTGGTACTGCAAGAAGACTGCCCACGTCAGGAAGGACTGTCCTCTCTTGGTGAAATGTAGCTACTGCAACAAAGTAGTTAACAAATTTCACCAGTGCCCGGAGAGGACCCTTGCATCGCCAGCAGCTCCATCATCGCCTAATGGAGTGTCTCCCCAGCAACCACCAATGATGACATCACCGGCCAAGTCAACAGAGCCAAGCAGAGCCACGTCGCCTTCACGCCCACCTCGAAGGCAGCGTACGATGCCATCTCCGCCACCTATGGAATCTAGGAAGGAGATGCCACCGCCTCCAGCGCCACTAGCTGATAAACCGAGGGAGGAGATACCACACACTCCTCCCCCATCAGAGATCCTAGATGGCGCCCCCTTCCCTGAGCCATCAAGCTCTCGATGGTTGAGGAGGTGAGCTCTGCAGAAGAGGATGTGGACGTATCAGCGTTATCCGAATCAATCTTCCCAGAGGAGGATTTTCCATCTCTTCCTCCGCCGGCGAAGACATCGGCTTCGCAGCCTCTTCGGATTGCCTGTGCGCCCACTTCAGCTTCAGTGTCATCATCTGCTGGGAATACCAAGTCATCAGCATCAGCACAGCGGGATGTGCCTGCGACGTCATCCAAATCTCGCAGGCATAAAACCAGACGACATCACAGCAGAAGGGACGGCGTTGCTGCTTCTTCTACCGAGCGAGACAGCTGCGAGAGCCATCATCGCAGCACTTCGTCTTCATCCTCGTTTCGATCACCGAGGCGGAAGTCGAAGGAGCCTCCACCATCATCAGTGAAGCTCCAGTCTCCTTCGGTAAAGAGTCAAGAACCAGCAACGTGATTCCACAATGAAGGTCATCTCACTGAACGTGCGTTCCCTGGGTTCGTCTTTTAAGCAATCGGTCTTGTCAACGTTTATTGCCCTGTACAGGCCGGACATACTTGTGCTTCAAGAAGTGAAACTTGATCCTGCACAAGTGTGGTACGACCTACCCGGCCTTCGCAGCCAATTCCCTCGTGGACACTCCGAGCGTAGGACGTGTAGTCTTACGTCCATAGGTTCCACGAAGTGGGGGTGGGGACGCTACACTGGCACCCGAACAGGGACCGATAATCCGGAATTTCCGGATTTTGGAATCCACCCACTATTGCTGTGATTTAAGCCTCTTTTTGTTTTGTTTTTGTTTTGGATGCATGTGAGGGTATACCTCCTGTGTTAGTGTACCCAGTTCAGTGTGTATGTAAGCAATTAGTTATTGGGGCAAGGTGAATGATGAGGATTAAGAGTGTAGGGTGTCCATAATGTGTCCGTGGGGTGTGTGTTTGGAATTATTGTAAGTGTGCGCTTCGTACTGAGGGAGGAGGTTTAAGATGTGTCCGGAAGGCCGAGTGGAGGTGATTGAACTGTGCCCGCCGATCCCGGGCCTTCAAGTAGGGGCTGTATTGGAAGATCATCGGAAAACTATCATCGAAACAATATACAGCTTCGCTGATGTCTTTTCAAATGAAGTGACGGGTGTGCGCGGAGTGTGCGACTACATCGCTGAGTACATAGTCGACAAAACACACCCGGTGTTCACCCGTCAGTATAGGAATCCCCATGTGTACCGGGAGGCCTACAGGCGAAAGCTGGCGGAATTCGAACAAGCCGGCATAATCGATTCTAGCGCAAGCCCATGGAACTCTCCAGTCCATGTGGTTCCTAAAAAAAAACGGGGAGGTCAGAATTACTCTTGACTTAAGGAAGGTGAACCTTCATACGACCCCCGTGGATTTCCCGGCCCCTGTCATAAAAGACATCCTGGAAGAGCTTAGGGGGCATAGGTACTTCACAGTGCTCGACCTTAATAATGGTTATTATCAAATACCGTTGGCCGAGTCACTGAGGGAGTGCTATGCCTTCCAGTCACCATGGGGCAAGTACCAACTCACCCGTTTGCCCCAGGGTGGGAGGAACTCCTCCCACCTGTTTCAGCAATACGTGGTAACGGCTCTGAAGGGAAGGGTCGGCGAAAACGTTCACATGTTCCTTGATGATATTTTAATATCCACAGCAAGTTTTCAGGAGCATGTGGACGTGTTACGATGGGTGCTGGAGAGATTTAGGGAGCGTGGCCTGGTTGTAAAGCTGGCAAAATGCCAGTTTTGTACCCCCTGTGTGCACTACCTGGGGCATATAATCACGTCGGAAGGGTCTAAACCCGACCCAGACAACGTAGCTGCTATTCAGCGAATAGGCGAACCCAGGAGTGTGCGTGAAGTTCGTAGTTTCGTGGGATCCGTGAACTTTTACCGCCCATTCATTCCTGAGCTGTCACGGATCTTGGTCCCAATCACGGAACTAACAAAGAAGGGGGTGCCGTTCCGATGGAGCGCAGCCTGTAGAGAGTCATTCATAAAAATCAAGGCGATACTGAGCAGTGAGCCTCTTCTTATTTCCCCCGATTATGAGCGAAAGTTTGTTCTCTCCACTGATGCATCAGCGTATGCGATAGGAGGGGTCTTACAACAGGAAGTTGAGGGGCAATTGAGACCCATTGCATACTTCAGCAAAAAGCTTCAAGGGGGGGAATTAAACTATTCAGTGATCGAGAAAGAGGCTCTAGCCATTGTCCGCGCAGCGGGCCACTTTAAGCATATCATTCTGGGCCACCCTACCACAGTAGTGACCGATCACCAGCCTCTAGCGTTCATCCAGCGCATGCGAAATACTAATCAGCGAGTGCTGAGATGGGCGCTGGAGCTGAGGAGTTTGGTTTCTCATACATGTATGTGGAGGGAGGGCGGAATGTAGTGGCTGACATGCTGTCGCGGCAATGCTGCTCAGTGGTTGCGGAGCTCTCTGCCCCGGTCGCAGGGGAAGATATTCGTATGGCTCAGCAACAGGATGGATGGGTCCAGGGCATAGTGCGAACGTTAGAGGCGGGGAACAACGTGCATTACGCTGGGGGTGAATGTGCCATTGAGGATGGTATTGTTGTGCTGCGTAGAAACGTTGGGATGGACAATGAGCAAGTGCTAGTGTGCACTCCTCAAACTCTGCGTGCTAAGTGTATGTCGTGGTATCACGATGGGCCACTAGGAGGGCATAGAGGGATTAGTGTCACTCTTAAAAAATTACGCCAGAGATGGTTTTGGATAGGCATGAAGAGAGATGTAACACAAAAAATACGAATGTGCAAGACTTGTCAAAAA
This sequence comes from Rhysida immarginata, assembly GCA_023313115.1. NCBI lineage: Eukaryota > Metazoa > Arthropoda > Chilopoda > Scolopendromorpha > Scolopendridae > Rhysida > Rhysida immarginata. The sequence continues at coordinate 13,803 of JAHWFO010052834.1, read as the reverse complement.
ACGAAAGCTAATCTTACTCGAGCACCTTATCAGGAGGGTATTAGTGCAGAATTCCCTTTTCAAAAGGGGGTAATCGACGTGGTGGGCCCGGTTCAGCGATCCAGCAGGGGCAATCGCTTCATCCTCGTGATGACCGACGTGCTAACCCGGTTCGTTGAGGCGGAGGCACTCCCCGACCAGATGGCCAAAACTATTGCGCAAGCTTTTGCCAAGAAAATAGTGTGTCGGTATGGAGTGCCTCAGCAAGTAATCAGCGACCGGGGGACCAATTTCACCTCGGCGGTGTTCGGTGCGCTGTGTGAGGACTTGCAAATCATCCACAAAACGACCACAGCGTACCAGCCAACGTCGAACGGAATCGCAGAGCGGTGCAATAAATCGCTCTGTGAGGTCGTTTCGGCGTTGTGCAATGAACACCCCGAGCGGTGGGACGAAGTATTGGAGTATGCGCTATATGCCATGCGGACGTCCCAGCACGAGTCACTCGGGGAGAGCCCAGCCTACCTGCTGTATTGCTTTGATCCGGGAAACCCCGTCGATCCACATCGTGAGGTCGAAGATCAGACAGATGAACAGCTCAGAACACTACAATATCGATCCAGCCTTGTGGAGAAGATGATGTTGATTCGGGATAATGTTCGAGAGTATGACATGAATAATCGGAGGCAGCACCTTGTTAGGCGGAATAGAGGTCGTCACTATAAGGACATTTTGATAGGTGGCAAGGTATGGTTGTTAAGAAAAGGAGGGCCGAAGCGAAAATTTAGCCCGAAATTTATTGGGCCCTTTCGCGTATTACGACAGGTAAATAAGGTCAATTTCGAAATTGAAGATTGCCGGAAGCATACACGGAGCATGGTACACGTTGACAGGCTCAAACCCTGCCTGCTGGATGGTGTTGGCAGATCAACTAAAGCACGGTGTAATAGAAGAACGGGGAGTCAAGTCGAGGAAGGTATAGAAGAGGAGGAAGGGTCGGATGATGAATGGGATGCGCCAAGACGAGTTGTTCGCGTTGGCCTACCGCGAAGAGAAGGATTGATACCTGCAGAGGAGGTCACGCAGATGGATGAAGTGGAAGTACTGGATGATATAACTAATAGAGCCGCGGAAGTAGAGGAAAAACAAATAGGGGACCCTGCCGGCATGGAAGACAGGGAGGGCAGAGGGCACAACTGCCAGACGGAAGGGGCTGTCGAGCCTCGGTACGCACTAAGGAGGCAACCTCGACTAGATTACCGTACCCTCCATAAGGGAATAAGGTGATTCTGGGTTTTGTACTCTGGAGTGGTAATTGGCTTTGTTTTGTGTGAATGTATGGTTAGTAAATGTAGTATGAATGTGCTGATTAGTAATTTTGGTGGTGGTGAGCGAACTAGTGTGTGGTATTTTAATGTGATTAGTTTCTGAATATGGTGGATTTGAAAATTTTTGGTATCATTGTGATTTAATTGCACTCGTTTGATCTGTATTATAGATAGTTGTAAGTTGTATACGTAGGACGTTTAAAGTTGAAGTAATTTCGTTTATTGTTTTTTTTTTGTTTTTTTTTGTATAGTGAAGTAGAAGTTGAGTGGTTTGGTATAGTTGAGTGATGAGAATCGGTTTTGTTTTGTCTCGAACATAATCCTGTGCAGGGTATGTTCGAGGCTGGTCGTCGAGCGTATGTAACGTTCAGTTTGTTTGAAGTTACGTTTTTTTTTTGTTTTTTTTGTTTTTTTTGTCTACTGATTTTAAGTGCGTTGAGTATTAGTGAATTCGTTGTTTTGTCTTGTTACTGTCGTCTATAATAAATGTTCGTCGTTTAATAAGAGTGTTTGTTTGTAATTAATTATGTGTCGTTTTGATTGTTTATCTATTATTGTAGAGGAGAGGGATTGAAGCGTTAGCGATCGACAATAAGCCTTTGTTGGGACGGGTTTGTTGTGGTCGCGTTCACGGAAGACTATGTGCGAGCCTTCTCCTCTGTTAAGAAAATTTCGCTTTTTTAAGGAGTATTCCTTTTTTAACATCCATTGGGGAAAGTCGGTTTAAAAGCCGTTTAAAAAAAAAAAAAAGACACTAGACTATATATTGTAATCATGAACATTACTTTTTTGATAATGGTTACGTGCAAGGAACAAGACGTTCCGAAGAGTATTACGTCCTTTTCCCCTCCCCTTCCCGACGCGTTCTGAGGAGCCGCCTCGTTCTAACAAGGCCATAGATGAGCGCCTGTAAGAAGTTTGTGCAACACAGCGATCGAGACAGTGGAACAAGGCGATAAGTATTGCATATAAAAACTTACATGTTATTGCTTTCTTTCATTTACTGTTTTTGTGCTTCGTATGTTTGTCTTGGTACATGGAGAACGCCCTCGCCGTGCGCAGCAGCTGAGATGAGATACTGAAGGAGCCCGAGACACGAAATAGACGATTTAGGAAACGAATGCGGAGCTCGGCTGGTTTATTCGTCAACCATGCATCGGGACCTCCAAGGAATAGTCTGTGGAAACAGGAAGATGTCTGGTGAGTCCGTTCCGTGTTATGGTAGTATAACTACGCGAACTGCGTCAAATTTCAAAGCTGTTGTTAAATGCGATGTTGGGCCTTCGACTCTTCAAGTGGGACAATAGAGTTTCCCGTCGCTGTGAGACCCGCGGTCGTTACAACGAAGATTTGCAATCAGGAAAAGGACTAAAAGACATTGGATTCTTAATGCTGGAAATAGTTTAACGTTTTTCGATTAGCAATAAGCTTAATGTAGGATAAACTAAAAGTTAGCTGAACGAGCAAAACTGGCACACCTGCTCACGGCTTATGTGCAAAATAAACGTAATGATCAGTGTTGCCAGTGAGATCCCGTCGCTCATTCATTGTTGCCGTAAGAGGGGTCACTGTCCCTCCCCCCCCTGCTTTGCTTAATAAAGGAGCGACATGACGCCAACGAGCGTTGAACTTTAGGAATACTTGTACGGGATGTGAATGGGTGGAACTCATGCTACTGTTACATGCTGATTAGTTTACCAATATAGATGCTTGTAATTCGAATTACGTTTAGAGGCAAGTTGCCGTTTTGCTTGGAACCACGTGGTGGTTGGATTAATTATTAATAGTTGTAATGTGCATGCGAGTCATTATGGGCCCATATAAATGATAATTAAGTCTATTGAAAATTTAACCAGATGCTGTAAAAGTTAGAATTATTTAAGTGAATAAAGGGTTGAGTGTTCAATTACAGCAGTAGTGGAGTGATAATTTCCTTTTATCGGTCCCGAACCCTTAGCGATTTTCCACTCCGAGCGTAGGACGTGTAGTCTTACGTCCATAGGTTCCACGAAGTGGGGGTGGGGACGCTACAGTATACATAGCCAAATCCAGATGCCATTTGCATGACTAATATTGATACGAAGGTTTTGTTTAAAGAGATTTTATACTTTCTTAATGAATCGGCTGAAACCCAATGCTACGGTCAAATGATATGTAAAAATATTGTCGGAAAATACAGCAGAAGACGTGGGAATTTCGAACCTTGGAGTCGCAAGGTTTGTGAAGAGAAGAGTTGATTCGATAGTTTTCAGAACGATTCGGCCAGCTTAAATTATCCGCCGACAACAGCGCCTCCGCAAGGAACCATACGCCGCCGTCCACACATATATAAGTCCGAAACCTGTCTCACACATTCGAAACTTGCGAACTCGTCCTGGCGCCGTATATTAATAGAATAATAAAAGAAATTTAAAAAGTGTAAAAGAGAATCTTTCTACATACGAGAAGCTAAGAAAATAGTAAAACATTTTAATTAAACCAGGAGGGAATAATCCAATTTCAATCTTTAAAAAATAAAGCTAACTCGCACCTGCCAGCGCGTTTGTATACATAGCCAAATCCAGATGCGATTTGCATGACTAATATTGATACGAAGGTTTTGTTTAAAGAGATTTTATAATTTTCTAATGAATCGACTGAAACCCACTGCTACGGTCAAATGATATGTAAAAATATTGTCGGAAAAAACAGCGGAATTCGTGGGAATTTCGAACCTCGTAGTCGCAAGGTTTGTGATGGTTGGTTGGTTGGAATTTTAGGGCGTCGGCTACTATGGCCATTTTGCGTCCGACAGAAAATTTAAAAACCCACAGTTTTTGGGCCAAAAGTTTAAAAAATCAGATGGGAAAAAAACACATAAAAACCTGAATGACAAAGATGGAAAAACAATAAAAATTATGACTATGAGATTTTAAAAACCCTAATAAATTTAAAAAACCGACATTTTCCTCCAGGGTTCTCCCGTAATAAGAAATATTTATATAGGTTCTGTGTAAATCATTAGTGTGTAAAGGGCACTAGCGGACTATAAAATAAATGATTAAAATTTAATTTCTTTTGAGTTGTCGCCTAATAAAAACTGATGAATATGATTAGTGTGTAAAAGGCACTAAATGAAACCTATACTTAATGATCAAATATATATAATGCAAAAGCAATAAAAAGATGACTATATGAATTTAAAAACATGAATAATTTTTAAAAAAAGAAACACTTTTTTAAAAATTATGGGGTTGTTACCCAACAAAAAATCTAAGGAATGATTCAGCCCTAATGAGCGTCGTAGCTTAGTGTGTAAAGGGCACTGGATTAAAATATGCTTAATAGTTAGCATTGCTCCACAAGAACACAAAGAAGCTGGTTCTCTTTTTAATAAATGGATGTGAGTAACACGGCTGTGACCAATCCTAAGGCGAGTAAGAACAACATCTTCCCGCCTATTTGTTAGACAAGGTAAGGACCACGGTGTGATGGAAAGCTTGACTTCAAAAAGTTTATTAGCTGGGTTACGAGGCCAAGACTCCTGCCAAGAAGATTTGAGTTTCTTGGAAATCACCGGGTGGAAATGCTCGGGGATTGACAGCAATTCCGAGATCGGTAGCTGAGTAATAGCGTGTTTTGCCGCTTTATCGACCCGTTCATTTTCCTGGATACCCATATGACTAGGGATCCAGACAGAATGAATTCTGGTACGTTGGTAATCCAGGAAATGAAGGTATTCCTGGATTCTTTTGACAAAAGGATTTTCAGAATTGAAAGATTCCAACGATTGCAAAGCGCTCAGAGAATATCCAGATGTTGGAATTTGGATATTGAAAACAGAACTCTAACGCTTTGGCTAACGCAACCAATTCCGCTGAGAAGATGGAAAACTCGTTTGGCAAATGATAGGAGAATATAGTATTATCTATAAGGAATGCACAGCCAACCCCGTCCTCTGATTTGGACCCATCTGTATATATGTGGAAGCCATCAGGAAGGGTTTCTAAAAAAACCTTAAAAAGTGCGTTAATTTCGGCTTCCAAAAAATTTGATTTTTTCCCACCGAATAAATTGTAGTTTATATATGGTTGGGGAAGAATCCACTGAGGGACATCTCTGACCTCTCGGCTATGCATGGCTGGAAATGAGAGGTTCAGGCTCTCCAGAAGATTCTGGAACCAATTGTTGATGCTTCTATAAGAGTGATGGGGAGGAATTCTAGGTTTACCAAATAGACAGGCAAAAGCTGGGTGCTGACTCTCACCATATATGCGAAGAGCATATTTCAGGAGGAGTTTGGCTCTTCTTAATCATAACGGGGGTTCAGAAGCATCTACATAAAGGCTCTCTATCGGACTTGTTCGGAACGCTCCTATAGCAATTCTTATGCCTAAATTGTGGACGGGGTCTAACAGCTTCAATGTACTTTTTGAAGCAGATGCATACACAATACTTCCGTAGTCCAATTTAGATCTAACTAGAGAGCCGTATAAAAAAAGAAGCATCTTCCTATCCGCACCCCATTTGGTAGCGGAAATAGAGCGCAAAACATTCATGGCTTGTAAGCAGTTCGCTTTTAAATTACGAATATGTGGGAGCCATGATAATTTTTTATCAAATGTCAGACCCAAGAATTTATGTGAGTCCACCACTGAAATAGGGGAACTCAGAATGTTCTGTTCGCCATGAAATTACAGGGGAAAGAGGGAAGGTGTCCTATAAAGCTATACTTCCGCAAAAGTATTGCTATTCCATGCCTCCAAGTTGTATCATAGGCTTTTTCCCTCCAGAACGTCAAGGTAGTGCCCACGGAGGGGGCAAGGTTTGTGAAGAGAAGAGTTGATTCGATAGTTTTAGGCACAATTCGGCCCGCTAAAATTATCCGGCGATAGCAACGCCCACTTTTATAACATAGAAGAAGGTAGTCCGAAGCTGATAGAAGTGGTCCGACGCCTCCGTAAGGAGCGCATACGTCGCCGGCCACACATATATAAGTCCGAAACCTGTCTCACACATTCGAAACTTGCGAACACGTCCTGGTCCGTCGTACATTAATAGAATAATAAAAGCAATTTGAAAAGTGTAGAAGAAAATCTTTCTACATTCGAGAAGCTAGGAATATAGTAAAATATCTTAAATATACCAGGAGGGAACAATCTAATTTCAAACTTTCAAAAAATAAAGCTAACTCGCACCTACCAGCGCGTTTGTATACATAGCCAAATCCAGATGCGATTTGCATGACTAATATTGATACGAAGGTTATTGTTCAAAGACATTTTATATTTTCTTAATGTAACGACTAAAACCCAACGCTAGGGTTAAATTATATGTAAAAATCTTGTCGGAAAATACAGCTCAAGACGTGGAAATTTCGAATCTCGGAGTCGCAAGGTGTGGAAGAGAAGAGTTGATTCGATAATTTTCAGAACGATTCGGCCTGCTTAAATTATGCGCCGACAGCAGCGCCCACTTTCATAGCATAGAAGAAGGTAGTCCGAAGCTGATAGAAGTGGACTGACGCCTCCGCAAGGAGCGCATACGCCGCCGGCGACACTAATTTAAGTCCGAAACCTGTCTCACATATTCGAAATTTGCGAACTCGTACTGATCCGTCGTACATTAATAGAATAATAAAAGCATTTTAAAAAGTGTAGAAGAGAATCGTTCTACATTCGAGATAGCTAGGAATATAGTAAAATATCTTAATTATACAAGGAGGGAATAATCCATTATCAAACCTTCATAAAAAAAAACTAACTCCCACCTACCAGGGCGTTTGCATACAGAGCCAAATCCAGATGCGATTTGCATGACTAATATTGTAACGAAGGTTTTATTAAAGGAGATTTTATAATTTCCTAATGAATCGATTGAAACCCACTGCTACGTTCAAAAGATTTGTAAAAATATTGTCGGAAAATACAGCGGAAGACGTGGGAATTTCGAACCTTGGAGTCGCAAGGTTTGTAAAGAGAAGAGTTGATTCGATAGTTTTAGGAACAATTCGGCCTGCTTAAATTATCCGGCAACAGCAGCGCCCACATTCCTACCGTAGTAAAAGGTAGTCCGAAGCTGATAGAAGTAGTCCGACGCCTCCGTAAGGAGCGCATTCGCCGACGATCACACATATATAAGTCCGAAACCTGTCTCACACATTCGAATCTTGAGAACTCGTCCTGGTCCGTCTTACATTAATAGAATAATAAAAGTAATTTAAAAAGTGTAGAAAAGAATCTTTCTACATTCGAGAAGCTAGGAATATAGTAAAATATCTTAAATATACCAGGAGGTCGGTTGGTTGGTTGGTTGATTGGAATTTTAGGGCGTTGGCTGCTATGGCCATTTTGCGCCCGACAGAAAGTTTAAAAACCCACAGTTTAAGGGGCCAAAAGTTTTAAAAAATCAGATGAAAAAAAAATTATAAAAACTTGAGTGACAAAGATGGACAACAATAAAAACTATGACTATGAGATTTTAAAATCATTAATAAATTTAAAAACAGAAATTTTTCGCCAGGGTTCGCCCGTAATAAGAAATATTAGCATAGGGCTGTGTAAGTCATTAGTGTGTAAAGGGCACTAACTGACTATAAAATAGGTGATTAAAATCTTTTTTCTTCTGAGTTGACCCCTAAAAAAAAACTGATGAATATGATTAGTGTGTAAATGGCACTAAATGAAACCTATACTTAATGATCAAATATATACAATGCAAAAGCAATAAAAGGATGACTATATGAATTTAAAAACATGAATAATTTTTAAAAAAAGAAACACTTTTTTAAAAATTATGGGGTTGTTCCCCAATAAAAAATCTAAGGAATGATTCAGCCCTAATGAGCGTCGTAGCTTTGTGTGTAAAGGGCACTGGGTTAGAATATGCTTAATAGTCAGCATTGCTCCACAAGAACACAATGGCGCTGGTTCTTTTTTTAATAAATGGAGGTGAGTAAGACGGCTATGACCAATCCTAAGCCGAGTAAGAACGACATCTTCTCGCCTGTTTGCTAGACAAGGTAATGACCACGGTGTGATGGCAGGCTTTATTTCAAATAATTTATTAGCAGGGTTCAAAGGCCAAGAATCCTGCCAAGAAGATCTGAGTTTTTTGGAAATCACCGGGTACAAATGCTCGGGGATTGAAAGCAATTCAGAGATCGGTAAATGAGTAATCGCGTGTTTTGCCGCCTTATCGACCCGTTCATTTTGTAGGATACCCATGTGACTAGGGATCCAGACAAAATGAATACTGGTACCTTGAGAATCCAGGTAATGAAGATATTCCTGGATTCTTTGAACAAACGGGTTTATAGAATTAAATGATTCGAAAGATTGCAAAGCGCTCAGTGAATCAGTGAATATCCAGATGTTTGAATTTGGATAATTAAAAGCGAACTCTAACGCTTTGGCTATGGCTACCAATTCCGCTGAGAAGATGGAGAATTCGTTTGGCAAATGATATAAAAATACACTGTTATCTATAAGGAACGCACAGCCAACCCCGTCCTCTGATTTGGACCCATCTGTATATATGTGGAAGCCATCAGGAAGGGTTTCTAAAAAAACCTTAAAGAGTGCGTTAATTTCAACTTCCATAAAATTTGATTTTTTCCCAGAAAATAAGTTATAATTTATGTCTGGTTGGGGGAGAATCCACGGAGGGACCTCTCTAACCTCTCGGCTATGCATGGCTGGAAATGGGAGGTTCAGGCTCTCCAGAAGATTTTGGAACCAATTATTAATGCTTCTAAAAGAGTGATGGGGAGGAATACTAGGTTTATCAAAAAAACAGGCAAAAGCTGGATGTTCACTTTCACCATATACGCGAAGAGCATATTTGAGGAGGAGTTTGGCTCTTCTAAACCATAATGGGGGTTCAGAAGCCTCCACATAAAGGCTCTCTACCGGACTTGTGCGGAAAGCTCCTGTGGCAATTCTTATGCCTCGGTTATGGACGGGATCTAACAGCTTCAAAGTGCTCTTTGAAGCTGAGGCATACACAATGCTTCCATAGTCTAATTTAGATCTAACTAGAGAGCCGTATAAAAACAAGAGCATCTTCCTATCAGCGCCCCATTTGGTAGCGGAAATAGAGCGCAAAACATTCATGGCTTGTAAGATTCTCGCTTTTAAATTACGAATATGAGGGAGCCATGATAATTTTCTATCAAATGTCAGACCCAAGAATTTATGTGAGTCCACCACTAAAATAGGGGATCCATAAAGTGTAAGGTCTGGGTCTGGATGGAGACCTCTTAAAAAACAAAAGTGATCGGCCCTTGTTTTTTAGGGTGAAAATTTAAATCCTACTTCGTTGCTCCAGGTTACGAGGTTGTTGATGGCCAGTTGCAGTTGACGCTCAATAAAGAACATTGAGGACCCTCGACAGTAAATGGCAATATCGTCAACGTACAGGGAATATTTCACAGTGTATGGAAGTTGTGAACAAGCCTCATTCATAGCAATGAGGAAAAGAAATGGACTCAGCACACTTCCCTGTGGGACACCATTATCCTGCGTAAAAGGGTCTGAGATCGTTGACCCAACGCGAACTCGGAATGTTCTGTTCGCCATGAAATTACACAGCAAAGAGGGAAGGTGTCCTATAAGGCCATACTTCCGCAAAAGTATTGCTATTCCATGCCTCCAAGTTGTATCATAGGCTTTTTCCAGATCGAAGAACACCCCTACAACATGTTGTTTATGTCTCTGTGCAAAATGAATCTCATGCTCCAACCGAAGAAGTTGATCAACAGTTGAGCGGGTTTTGCGGTAACCGCACTGAAATCTGGACAACAGGTGGTTTTTTCCAGATACCACATAAGTCGGACAGAGACCATCCTTTCCAGGACTTTGCACATGCAACTACTTAGTGCTATTGGTCGATAGTTTGAAGGACAAGAGTGGTCTTTATTTGATTTTGGAATAGCAATAACAATTTCTTCTCTCCACAAATTTGGGATCTCTCCTAATGACCAAACGTAGTTAAATAACGAGAGAAGGTTAGCATAAGCTTCCCTCGGTAAATGCTTCAAGAAAGCATATAAGATTCCATCTGGGCCTGGCGCAGAATCACTGGAGCAACGAAGGGCATAATGCAGTTCCCGTAAAGTAAACGGGAGATTATATTTTTCGAGGTTTCGGGATTTGAAATTTATAGCTTGCGATTCTCCGATACGTTTTTGTCTTTGAAAAGAGGCCGAGTAATGTTTTATCTGTGAAACCTCAGCAAATGTCCTTCCGGGGATATTAACTACCTCCTTTGGGTCAAAGTATGTATGACCATTTTCAGTGAGAGAAGGGAGTTTATCCGGGAGTCTTTTCCTATTTATTTTCCTAATCATGTTCCATACAGTTTGAAGAGGGGTGTTCCTATTAATGGAGGAAATATAAT